>JANHFO010003078.1:183382-204469 GCA_032468095.1 Pareas carinatus | reverse complement strand
CACTAACCCTTCCATGGTAGCAGACTACATAGTATTAACGGCATTGTCTTGAAATATGCTGCATTGAGTTTTCTGAACTATAAGGTCCCTTCCAACTCTACTATACTGCATGAGCAAAGTATGTATAATTTTCTAAAGACTACCATGCAAAAATATGAAACCTACTACTTAGGAGGTATAGTGCTTTATTGATTCGAATAATATAGGTAATTAAAGCAAAGACTTTTTCCTTTCAAGATTTAATCAACAGCTGAAGGGGGCTATAACAGCTGACAGGGGACTGTTGCTTTCCCAGCTCCTGCATGCTCATTGGCGTAGACGCGCGAAGCGGCGGTATTTAAGTTGGAAAAGAATTTTGCTGGGCATGAGGTTTTCCTGGTTACATTTTGCAGTTGCCGTTATTGCTGTTAATAAGCGTTCCTTGCCGTGTTGAAGTCTCCAGCCTGTCCTTCCTTCATGAGATCTTTCACAGCCCGTGTGTCTATATGAGGAAGAGAGAGTTGAAAGGGGGAAAGTAATGAGAAAGAATGCATTTTCTTGTGTCATAATGCCAGTTGCATGTAAACATGGAAACAATTTCATAACAAAATGTCTTCAAAGCATAAATAGAATAAGATGAGCTTGAAATTGTAAAATTCAGATCATAACTGATGTTCACATATGCATTTTAAAAGCTGCTTCTTGAGCTCTTTTCTCTAGAAGTCTAAGTAAGCTACTAAAATAGTAAATCAGTCCACAAAACTTTTTTAAAAAAATTACTTGGTACTAACATTCAATATTTTAAACCCACTAGTTCTCCAATTTAAATATCTCAATTATATTACCCTTCATTCAAATTTGTAAGGCTAATACTCAATTTATAAACTGTGTGGTGCCATGCTGAGTTTGTCAGATCAGTGTCCTACAGTTATAATATAATTGCTTTATTAACACACACTAGACAGTGGGATTTTTGTAGTAGCACCAGTAGTAACAGCAATACTGCTAGGAGAATAAATACTGAAAGTTTCGTATGCTGTTCATAGCAGTTAAAGATCAATCTATGAAATTTCATTTATTTAATAAGGCTTAAAACTTGTAAACCTTTGATGAATGACATTCATCAGATTCCCTCCAAAATTTATGGGCACATATAATTCTAGCGTTTGAAAAAGTGGAGCAATTTTGGATTCTAGTGATTATCAGCAATCGCCAACAAAGCATGGTTTTTAGTCTAGTCTAGTCATGTATGCAACATAAGCATTTTGTGACATTCTAAGGCAAATGTCATTTTTAGCAATGTAATTAAAATGTACGAAGGGACAGGCATTAATTAAAAAGATTTGGGGAACTTGGAAAGTGAAATCTATGCTGTTACTGAAAAAACTTAAGAAATATTAAAGAACCTTAAGCAACATATGTTGAATATAAAAAGAAGTTCAGCCTGCTAAACAAAGGACATACAAATAGTCAAAAATTGTAGGAACAAAAGCAGGAACAGATATCACACTAAAAATGTGATATTATTTATTATAATTTTGTTATAATTAAATAAGCTTTCTAAATTTTGTTATATTAAATAGGTGCCTTTTATATTAATAAAATGGAAGTTCTTTGACCATTATTTTACAAATGTAAAATCATATTGATGGGCCTCGGGATTTCAAATTGTGAATTTGGTGGTCCCCGAGGTCAAAAAAGTTGGCAATTCCGAATAGTGTTATTCATAGGGGCTGGGGGGGCACCGAGAATTGGTTTGTAGCACCAAGGGGGCGATGGACTGAAAAAGTTTGGAAACCACTGCTCTAGGTGTTTTATACCTCTTCATCCGAAAGGTCTTTTCCAACTGTTTTCTTGAAGTATGATGCTGTTCCTTCTAGAACCTCCATCCATTCCGTTAAATTCCAAACGGTGTTATAGTCTTGATAACGAGGAAAAGCATAGCCACACAGCCCATCAATAACTTTGTGAAAAAACTGCAAGAAATTAGCATAAAGAAGACACGATAACACGATGGCTTAAGGGTCGTGACTCAGCAGAAGTAATGTACGAGTCGTTCTTTTCGTTTCAGCTCATAAAAATTCCACGACAATCATCATATTAAGGACCCCGCTTGGAATACTGCATCCAGTTTTGGTCACCATGATGTAAAAAAGATGTTGAGACTCTAGAAAGAGTGCAGAGAGGAGTGACAAGGATGATGAGGGGGCTGGAGGCTAAAACATATGAAGAACGGTTGCTGGAATTGGGTCTGTCTAGTTTAATGAAATTAAGGACTTGGGGTGACAGGATAGCCGTCTTCCAATATCTCAGGGGTTGCCACAAAGAAGAGGCAGTCAAGCTATTCTCCAAAGCACCTGAAGGCGGGACAAGAAGCAATGGGTGGAAACACATCAAGTAGGGAACCAACCTAGAACTTAGGAGAAATTTCTTGACAGAACAATTAATCAGCGGAACAGGAAGTTGTGGGTGCTCCATTGCTGGAGGTTTTTAAGAGATTGGACAGATTGGATTTCCCTACCCTGAGGCTTTGGGTGAGGAAAGCATGCAGCTGCAGCCGGTCAGTGACGAGGAGGAGGAGGAGGAGGAGGAGGAGGAGGAGGAGAGTCTTCTCTGGGGCAGCACCCACCCTCTGGAATGACCTCCCTCCAGAAATACGCACCATATCCGACCTCCGTGCTTTCCAACGTGCCCTGAAGACATATCTATTCGCCCAAGCTGGACTGGCTTAGTCCGGCCTCTACTTCCTCCCGCGTTTTAGCCACTGTTTTTATAATTTTAAACTGATTTTAATTTGGTTTTAAATTGGTCTTATATTTGGTTTATATCTAATACAGCCTCCTAATATTTTGTTTTAATATATTTTAATGTTTGTGATTGTGTTATTTTAATTTGCTGTACACCGCCCTGAGTCCATGAGAAGGGCAGTATAAAAATCTAATAAAATAAAATAAAATAAATAAGTAAATAAATAACATCATACTGTATACAGTTAGTGACATCTTAAGCATGTCAAGCAATATAAATGAAACTCTTACACTTTCTTGAAGAGGTTTCTGTAGGTGATGATCTTCAACTTCTCAAGAATAAGGAAGATACCGCAGCGAATGAAAAACGTCTCATGTTTTGCCAGAGCATCATTTAACAAAAGGAGGTTCCCTTCGCTAAAGAAATTAGAAAATCAAGATTTTGAACATTCCAAAAATTTAGAGTGACTGTAGCTACATATAACTTGGGATGTATAAAAACATACTGAGTGACGAGAAACAAGTAGTTTCATTGGAGCTCATCAATTTATTTGACTTTTCTTCAGTATCCTAGCCTCTTCCCCATAGTCAAGAGGAAGGGTAAATTAAAACGCTGTTTCACTTTAACCTGACATATTATAGGAGAATGTGGAATTCTAATTTAGCTGTCCAAATGCTATAGACTTGTTCAATTTTTACTTTCCTGGCTTACTCAGAGGGGTTATCTACATGAAGCAACCATCCTTATTGAGTAGTATTTGGTCCATTCCCATTTTCTCTCTTCTCTGAAACCAATGAAGGCTCTGAAACTTTCATAATCTAATGAAAACATCATTACTCCATACTACACATCCCATTGCAAGCAGCAATAATGCTCCAAGAAGAGATAAAACAGACATAGCATTCAACTGCCTAGAGAGGGCACACTAACTTAGCATCAGCAACCAGTATGATGTTCCTCAGAAAGAAATTAACAACCAGTTTACAAAAAACAGACCTAATCAGTAAATTAACACTCCAGTTTATATGAAAGAGGTCCAGTCATAGTAAAATAGAATTTTACTTTGTTCTTCCTCCTGGTTTCATCGAAGAGAAACAAGGAGAATGTCCACAAACAAATATTTTGCCTGAGATGTTTCTGCTTGTACATATCACACTAAACCAATATTTAGAGACATCGATATTGAGCAAATGGATTGGCAACTTTTTGGATTCTGGGATCTGCTTTGCAAAAGCTGGGACTGCACGGGCAGGGCATCAGTACAAGTCAGGCAGAGTCACAGCTCATACAAGCTTATGGTTGGGATGTTCCACTGATTTCCTGGGGAGAGGAGAATGTTGGTTTAATCTGCATTACAATTCTCATTATTTCATTACACTAGTATGAAATTAGGACTAAGAGGACAAATTAGAGAAAAATTTGTGTTTTTTCTGGATTTTTTTAACATAATAGCAAAGCAACATACAGCAGTTCATGTTATCTACATTGTAAGACAAATATAGTTTGCAGTCTTACTATACAAATAGGATTACAAGTATGCAATTTCATAAATGAAACTTACCTCACAGCTTTTGTAACTTCTGCAAACTGCATGAGTTCATATTTTTTTAAAAGCTGGATCATTGGCATATGGCCCTGAAAAGCAGAGCATAAATTTAAGCTCAATGTCAAAAATTAGAAACACCAATAATCAGTTTTTCCCCTAAAGCTATAAATGGTCATGGGTTGTTCTACCAACTACCACCACAGCCAATCTCCTAGTACTATAGAGATTATTCTTGACTGCCTCTTATCCAAATAATATCCAGCATATATGGGCAGGATTCTACTAGGATGCCAAATTGGGTCAGGTTGGACCAAAGTCATCTCTCTAAAATGTCCTACAGCCTATTTCCATTACATATTATTCCTAGTCACAATGGTATTTTTGAAAAGAAAGACCAATTTGAAAGACCAATTCTAGCAGAAAGAATCTACTGACAGCAGTTACACTACATTGGATCAGGGGCTGGAATTTTGTGTTTAGCAAAAAGTCCCAAAGAACTCCCTTTCCTGTGTTCTGAAGCTTAAATCATACATCCTGCCTCCTGGAGAAGTCACAACAGGAGTTTCAACTAAGCAGTTCTGGAAATGCATTAATGTTTCTGACTCTCTGGAATCCAGGTTGTCATTCTCAAACCACATCTGATAGCATACTATGTGCTCAATCCAGCTCCTTTCCCCCTCTGACTTTCTGGAGCTATAACACACAAAAGATTAACTAGTACATAGCTAACAACTTTTTATGCCTAGTGGATCCCAAATCTTCCATAAACTTCCACAAACTTTACTTATGGTGGGTGGCTTCATAAATGACTAACATAAAGCTCATTCCTCAATTATTTACTAAGAACCAGAGCATAATGTAAGGCCAGAGATTCTAATGTGGCATTCTGCTGATACCCAACTTGATATACATCAAGATACATATACTCATCATTTTTACATTAACATTTATTTACATTTAAACAAGGTAGGGAAAGAATGTGTGACTTCTGAAATTCTTTTCAACCCCTTTGCTAGAAGCAGCCTTAGAAAGCATTTGTGCTTTCATCAGGATAATGTATTAACAAGCTGCAACTGTATTTCTGCTCTATCCTTAAGCTACAACTGTGTTTGTGTATATGTAGGCTGCATGTATTCAACTCTGGATCACATGATCATGAAGGAGGAGGGAAGAGTGGAGTCAGGAGCATTCTGAGCCATGTCGTACAGCCCTTCCCACATGGGGATATTTTTTCTACAGTTCCAAGGCAGATCTGGTGCATTTCTGAACACGATCTTTCTTCTGACTTTCAAATTTGTTCCAATCTGTTTTAATTTTTATAGAGTCATCCTGCTGCCAAACAAATAGACAACAGAAACAGCACTGAGCGCCTTATATAATTTCTTTCTAACAGTTCACTGTGTTGGCAAGAATAAAAATAGGAACCTAGCATGCTACAAAGCAAAGTGCCAGTTTCTTCCATTACACTGAATGAATTCCAAACAGAGCACAAATTTTCTTTCAAAAATGGGACAGTTGCCAGCCCAAGCTTTGCAGAAACATGTTCATCTGCATAGAAAAAAGACAAATCTTGAACAGAAGTTAGAGTGGACAAAAGGAGCAGGTCACCAGCTAATTTGTGAGAATGTCTAGGATGCGTGCTCATAATTCCAAATTCTTTCACTATTCATCAACATTTCAGAATCTCACCTGGAGGAAGACTGGTAAATTCAAATGCCACTCACCAGTAACATTTTCACTGGTAGCAAATAAATCAATATCATCCTTTTGTTTTTCTGACTAGACCGGTGACAGTGCTCAAAGGCAAAAGACAGATACTCTTCAGCTGCAAGAAGACAAAGAGGAGAAACACCATAACTCATCAGTATAGACCATGAGCAAGTACTGAATACATTTCTTTGTAGCAATATTTCCAAATGCGGTTCCATAGCCGGTCCTCTGGAAGATTACATATATTTCATGACAATGTAAAATCTAGCTCTTTAGTGTATAGGTTTTAATGCCAAGTCAAGCCAAAAATAAAATCAGCTGAGATTTATATAGATTATATACATTAAGAGCAACGTTTGTCAGCATTAGCCATTTTAAGATGGGTGGACTTCAATTCTCAGAATCCCTCAGCCAGCATGCATTAGAGCAGTGGTCGCCAGCCTGTGGGTCACAGCCCACCAGTAGGCCATGAGAAAATTTTGGTGGTCTGCAGGAAAATCCAGAGATTATTTGATTTTTTTTGTATAGTTGTATTGTTCCTGTGTGTGTCTGTCTCTATGTGTCTGTCTCTCATTCTCTCTCTCTGTTTGTGTGTCTCTCTCTCATTCTCTGTATGTGTGTGTCTGTCTGTCTCATTCTCTCTGCGCGTCTCTGTTTCTCTCTCATTTTCTCTCTGTCTCTGTTTCTGTCTCTCTCTCTCTCAATCAGGAACAAATATCACACTAAAATATGTAATTTTTAAATAAACTTCAATTACTTTGTAATAATTAAACTAACTTTAATAATTTTGCTACAATTAAACTACTTTTAAAGATTTTATGATTAAATAAACATTTATGATTTTGTTACAATAAGCTTTTTAAATTTTGTTGTATTAAATAGGTGCCTTTTAGATTAATAAAATGGAAGTTCTCTGATCATTATTTTACAAATGTATCTTTTAAAAAAATGCATATTAGTGGTCCACAGGATTTTAAAATTATGAATTTAGTGATCCCTGAGGTCCAAAGGGTTGGCAACCACTGCATTAGAGAGAAAGATCATAATGATTATTCTGAAGAGTGGCTTGTACAAATATTCAAGTTTAATAAAATTATTCTCCGAAATCCATACTTATTCCTGAATTTTGCTATATCAATTTTTGCTACAACAAATGTCACCCTCCTAATCTATGTCAGAAACTTAAGGACTTTGAAAACAAGACAGTGCTCAAAGTGGAAAGGAATGCTCAGTTTTAAATCAGTCTAGCTTATGACTTTGGTTTAACCTGAAACATTCCCACATTCTACTTTTAATTCTGGAAATAATAAACAAAATGAAATCAATTTTTAAAATTCCAGCGCAAAGCTCAGAACACAAGAATAGCAAACTAATTACATTTCTCAATTTGATGTTAAGATTGCTTTACTATGTAATCACAGAAAAGACCTCATGTGCTTCTCTTTCCACTAAGCTTCTATAAATACTCATCTCTCAGTTTAGAGGTTAATTGTGACCAATGTAGCATCATCAATAGCACCAACGAAAGCTAATATTAATTCAACATATATGACTAGTAAAAACATCAATGTAGAAATACTAGCTAGATTCAAATGGTGGAAGGAATATGAAAATGGGAATGGAAGTAGAAAAATCAAGAAAATTCACAACACGTTGGATCTTCTAAACAGCAATAAGAAATAATGTTCCCTCCACACACAGTTTAATGAAATTTGCAATTTATCTATTTCAATAATTTGTACTAACAATGAATTAAAGTGAGTTTATTCGCATCCACACACATAAAAGGGATGGTGGCCCAGCAGATAAAGACACTGAGCTTGTTGATCAGAAGGCCGGCAGTTCGGCTCCCTAGTGCCACATAACGGAGTGAGCTCCTTTTACTCATTCCAGCTTCTGCCAACCTAGCAGTTCAAAAGCATGAAAAAATGCAAGCAGAAAAATAGGGACCACTTCAGTGGCAAGCTAACAGCTCTTCGTGCGCCTTTGGCATCTAGTCATGCCGGCCACATGAGCACAGGGACGTCTTTGGATAGTGCTGGTTCTTCGGCTTTGAAATGGAGATGAGCACCGTCCCCTAGAGTTGGCTACAACTAGCACGCATGTGCGGGGGGAACCTTTACCTTTACCTTTATCCACATACTCCTATAACCTGTGGTATCTTTATCATTCTGGGGTCAGACATATCAAGTCAATTTTTTAAATGTATCAATATGCCAAAATACTTCAATTTATATTAATATGATAAATACCTTGTTTAAAATCACTATCAAACATGGCCTTCCTTCCAACATAGTATCTGTATGTAACTCTTTGTGCCATGCTATATTCATCTTTAAGATTTGAGCTATCAATTGCTCTTATCAATGGTTTACATAGGTGAAGTTTATTGATCTGGAAAGAACAACAATGTTAGCAGAGGGGAAGCTACATGTTGACTACAACTCTGAGTTAAAAAGAAAGAATTCATAAGATTTTCAAGGCTCATGTCATACCTTAAAATATATTTTAAATAGTTGATTCACCAGAAACAACATGCCCCACTTTTTTGAATCCTCAATGCTGGCTCGACTGTAAGAAACATTGCAAAAATGATCAAAATCAGAATTTATTCCTAATATTAGGCTTTGAGCTCCATTTCTAAACAAGTGTCTTTGCATACCAAAATCATAACTGAGGTCTATACTAACGTCATAATCCTCTTTGCCCATATTCAGAAACATTCCACGGTGCTCATCAGATCTAAAGTGGCATATATAAGAGTCATTTTATAGGGGAGATGGGCCCCATAAAAATTTAATAAATAAAATAATGATAAATAAATAATATAAATTTTATGAAGGCCAGTTTCAATTGTGATGTTTATTGGTAAGTCAATATTTACATTAATTATCAATTCAACAAATTCCTATCTTAAGACTGATGAAACTTTGTCTTAAGAAAAATCACCTTTGCTTTAGGTAAGTAAGGTTAATGATTTGCTACAATAAATTTCTCCAAGAATTCCAAATTCAAGTTAGGAGATAATTGTGAAATTACCCATGAGTCAAGGAAGACTGACATATAACAAAAGCCTACAGACCAGTTTACAAAGTTTTTTAAAAAAATTATATTTATTTATTTATTTTATTTATTTGTTTAAATTTATATACCGCCCTTCTCCCGAATAATCTACATTTCCGAACCATTTAACCCAGGACTAAGAATATACTCACGTGTCACTTGCACATACACGGAAACAGCTCATAAGAAGTTCAGCTGCTTTTTCCAACATGTCACCAATTTTGCCTTTGCCTTTCTTTGAGAGTTGTTGATCAGCCTATCATGACAAAACAATGAGATACAATGACACTTAAGCCCGTCCCTCCAATCCCTAAGTTGAGGCAGAATACATATGCACACAGAATTTAGATACAGGTATATACACAAGTGAGAAAATACCTATGTGTAATCTTGAACATGTATCAGGGCAAGCTCAGAACATCTCCGATTGTTACCCAGTCCATCCCATTCTCTTCCATTCCTTCAGTATCTATTAACTTTGGCCCGAGCAGCAATACTTACACTGTTGGCAAAAATGCGAAGATCAAGTGCCACTGCATACATAATAGGCAAAGCCCTGCCAAATGAAAATCCAACACAGGGTTAATCTTGCAAAGTCATGCAAAGTGAAAAACAATCTGCTGCCTACTTTTAAACATAGCAACATAACATCTTATATATTTGTTATTGAAACATGGACAATGAAATATTAGTTTCTAATGAGTTCCTTTAATTTCGCCAAATATTCAGGGATATGGAAAAAGCACAGCACTATCGAAGCCCACATTTTCCCAGGACAAATGAAGCCTTGAGAGATTTCATGGCTGCTTCAAATCCTTCCATGGCCTATTTTTAGTATTTGTTGAGGATAGTCAAATGGCTGAAAATTATAGGAAAAGACTAGCTTAATGCAAATAAAATCTTACATTGATTTGTCTTTCTTCGATCTCCATGTCATTCTCTATATATGATGAACTACTATTTTTGGTCCATCAAGAGAACATTATGCTTTCATTTATCTTTAAAGTTGAGGAATGTTTGAGATATTAAAATGGGTTATCTCCTGGTCTTCCTCAATCTACATAAAGTGGAATATTTTTCCATCAGGCCAATTCATTTATATTTTGATACAGATTTATGATAAGCAAGTACTTACCAGTTTTCTTCTTTGTGTGCTTGAAAAGCTCTCAGGAAAGATGTAAGAGTATAGGGAAATTTGATGCAATATGATTCATAAAAGAAATCATGGGATTTAGTGACCCAGCTTTAAGTGTGAATCCACTTTGATATACAAAGGTAGGAATAATGTCCATGCTTTAATATGGACGTTCACAGGACATGGATAACAGAAGCCACTCACACTGATCAAAAGAGGCCACAACTATATCATGCTGTTAATTAACAAATGTTAATGTCCTTCTTATCTACAAATGCAAACCCACTGACTATAAAAGACAGGCATGAAGATTTTTTTACATTGGGTATGTTTTGTATAATCAGCCTCGCCCCCTCCATTAGATTGCTCAGCAATCTAACAAAGCCAGGATTTTTTAAGTATTTACATCCAACTGTAGTGTAGTTGACCCTGTTTATAGTATAGATAGACCCTGTCTAAGTAGTAGATCGAACATTTATTTGAGCCTTAACCCAACATTGGTAATTCTGTAGTTTGTGCTGAAAGCTTAACTCCAAATTCCACTGCAGAGTTTTGGAAGTGAATAATAAAGGATATTGTACTACAACTGTTTGGCATTTGTAAGCTTCTACAAAGTCGTGGTTGGCAACTGCATAAGTACATCTATTAAGAGAAATGAAACATGAATTTTAAGTAATAACAAAAACTACGCTGGGCTATATTCTCTTTACTTCAATTTAATAAATCTTAACCATGTTTTTCATTAGTAAATCCAATTGTATTTCATGGTTCTTGCTTCTGAGTATACTTGTTCTGCAACTTAAATAACAGACTTTTTAAATGGCAACAAATGAATAATAGCTAATTTCATTTGCCAAAAAGGTACTTGAGTAGAATGCTTACTTCTGATATATTTAGAATGTTTTATGTTTTATTTCAGAAAATACAGTACATCTAAAGGTACAATTTTATTCAAATACTCATTTTTAAGAAATAGCTGGTTTTAAAAAAAATAACTATTCCTTTATATCATTTCAGCCACCTCTACACCTTCAGAATAACTGCTAAGATATCAACTTTTTTTGCAAGATTCCTTTTGTGACTACTTGGAATACTTGAAAATAAGAGTATGTTCCACCCACTTTTACCTTAAATGAGCAGCAAACATTTCATCATAAGGTGGTTCCAGCACTTGTTGACATTTTTCTTCTGGAGATGAAAGCTAGTTATAAAATAAACACCAGATGAAAAATGAGACCTTGTTTCTCACAAAACAATTTGACAAAAATCATCAAGCTGGGTAAGTATAGCTTAACAGCCTATGGCTTTTTTTGTTCACAAATAGCAGAAATAGCTTTCTAAATAAGCTGCCTGGTCAAAATTCCATTTTTATGAAGTCTTGAAGATATTTACAGTGTCGTTATTCTTTCAGACAATGATATACAGTATGGGAGGGAGGGAGGAGTCACTGTCATTGAAATCAGATTCAAGAGTGACTAAGGTCTACATTTTTAACAAGGATAAATCATACGTGCAACTCAGAAAAACAAAAAATGAACTCAGAAGGCAATTAGATTTGCAAAGCTTAATACATGGTGATGCATGTTAAAACAAATCCTTGCATGGGGCAACATTTAATCTAGAAGCTGGCTATTAAAAACACTAAATATACTGATTTTAGAATCACAGAATAGTGGACTTAGAAGGAACCACAAATATTATTTATTCCTATCCTTTTGCAATGTGTAGAAAAACCAGTTAAACCTTCGTTCAGATGGATGTCAAGCCTTTTCTTAAAATGATGTCCAGACTTTTCTTAAAAGCCGTTCTATTGGAAGACTGTTGAATAGATCGTTTTCATTGAAGTAAGTTACTGTAAATATTTCCTTGTCAGTAAAACATATGTAAGCATCTCAATACCTTTAAGGCATGGAATCCGGAGCAAATCAACAGTTCAAGGACGTATTTTAAAGTATTTTCTGTGGGTCTAATGGCTATCTCACAATTCTATATATTTCTATTAGGAAATAAATTGATCCATGTTCCTTTATTGAGGTCAAGAGGACTTTAATACATTTACAGGATTGCAGTTCAAGTGTGTTACCTGCAGTCTAGGATTTGCAACATGAGGATGTTTAAATGACACTAATTCTGCACAAAACAATCCATCTCTGCCATCAATAGATTCTAGTACCTGTGAAAGAAAACAATTTAAATCTAGTATTAGTATTAGAGGAGCAATAAGAAAACTGTATTAACTCTTGCTCATTTTGACTATGAGTACCATAGTGCCCAGCAACAGGGAGTAAGATATGACCTTCCAGATATTGCTGAATACAGTTCTCACCACTGATAGCTGAAGTGCTGAGAACTGGAATCTGTGAACATCTGGAAATCACATGTCGTCCATCCAATTTTTATACTATAGAGAAACCTCCCACAATCACTGAAGGAATAAAGCTGGGCCTTGGTACAACTTTCATTTATTGACAACTAAAAATAGCAATGACTGATGAAATAAGGAAAAGATATGACTATTTTAAAGTGAATTTTTCATGTTTCTTTCTAATGAAAAAGGAATTCAAAATATCACATTCATGTAAATGAAACTTGCAGGGTCAGAAAGCTACACTCACTCCCTGTATCAGCATAATATGTAAAAATGTATTTTTTGAGATTGATTATATTTATGTGTATGCTGTCCATTCAAGTGATTCTAAAGTGAGGATAAGACTAATAGTAGAATAGAATGGAAATTCAAATTCCTTAGATCATCTGCTTAAGAGGTGATTCACTTTGTAAAATAAAAGTGCAATGCATAATTAATAATATTGCTGTATCAGAAATATAAAATAGGAAAATGAAAGGATGCAAGTATGAGTACCATGTTTTCCAGACAGTTAAGGGTAACTTAAACTTAAAATGAGTTTAACATACTTTCAACTGTTTGTTAAAGTCTTGTTTAAAAGTAACAGAAGAGTGGGAAAGGAGCACTATTAACCCTTCGTGAAATTTACTTTATTAAAATATTACTTTTAACAAATAATTTCATGCAATTATTGAAAGTAAAATGTTTCTATTTCCATGTACATTCCATAGGTTTGGAAGAGTTCTAGCCAAATTAGAAGGCTTTTCAAAGTATACCAAAATGAATAATAGCAGATGATTTTTTTTTCAAATTAGACTTATGAATTACCTGTTGCAAATATTGGTTGATACTGATATGTGCCATTGAAGGAGTGCTGCATAAACTTAAGTGAATGCTTTAATCTGAAAAATAGTAGACATTAGTACAATAAACACAATAGTAGCACAAAGGTTAACCAAAAAGAGCTGAAAAATCCCAGCTAGTCTTACATCTTTTAGCACAATAGTGAAAAAAATCATATCCCTTACTGTACTTATATAATTTCACTGCTGCCACTATTTTTTCAAGAATATTTCCAACTCTTATCCCTTAAAGCCTACCCAATTTGAATCTTTAAGACTGCATTTGATTTAAATCTGTATCAGTTGGACTACTTTCTCCCCATCTACCGTGCACTGAGACTGCACATCGGGCCTTTCTCTGGCGGCCATTAATAGTGAGGTTGAAAGCAGACTTAGTAAGGGCTCCTTTGCCTTTACAATCCCCATTGTCTACTCTAAATACTCATTTATGGAGCATTCTCTCTTCCCCAAATTGACTTCCTAAAAGCCAACCTCCTTCAGCACATCGTGGCTGGATTCTCTCATCAGTATGTGTAGATCTCAATGGTCATACTACAAATTCTTCTTTAACAAGCCGTTTGTAGATCAAAACTGATTTTTTAAATTAGTTGATAAACTGATAAAAGCTGTGTTTGCTCCACATTAACCCATTGGCTTAATCCGACCTTTGCAGGAAAGCTAAAGCTACAGACGAGGCTTTTGCTGTCAGGTCCATGAAGGGATTAAGGGCAGGCTGGCAGATGTTACTGAAGGCAAGGTCGCGTTGCAAACGACCAGAGCTGCACTGACAACACACTGGCCATGGCTGCGAGAGCTGATCGGCACCGGGAGCAAGCAGAGACCTTCTGCACATGCACCAAAGCAAGACTGAATATGAGAAAAAGACGGAACCTTCTGGAACACAAGGATTATGCTATTATCGCAGGAGCAGAAACTTCGCAGGAAAATATCTCGGATTTCCGGAATCTCTAACTGAGCCTTTCCCCGAACGATATCAAACAGCCACGGTGAGCGGGCACGCATGCGCACAGCTCTCCTATTGGCGGCACTGTTTCTCCCAGCGTTGCCCTACCGTGAGCCCGATCCCCGAACTTCGTCACTGCTTAGGTCGCCATGAAGGCTCAGTTGCAGATAGGCGGGCCAGAGTAGCAATCCTCTTATCGCGGATTGGCCGTCTCAGGCTTAATGTTCCGCCTACTCCCAGGCCCCGTGACCTACATTGGAAGCGACTCCTCTGTACTAATCCAATCTAGAGGTGGGCGTGTCGATGCAAATGAAGAGGGCGGGGCTCAGAGAAAGCGAATGATCGAAGCTTCTACTAGAGAGAAGCAAAGGGGCGGGTGACCTGGGGAGTGTTTCAGTCTCTACTTCCCGCATTAGATTTTCTCATATCTCCCAATTTAAAGCCCAGTCTCGGCACCTTGCTTTTTGTTTCAACTATCCGTTTGGTCAGCTAATTTCCAGATTAAGGGATTTACAGATTAAACCAGAAATAAAAGTTTAGTTGCGTTTGGAGTAAACCTGTTGTCTTTTAGTAAGCATAGCTTTGATTTCATGCAGTTCTCCGTTTTCCTAAAGAAATCAGGGACAAATAAAGTCCATAAAGAGGATTATCCTGCAAATCGCAGGCCATCTGTTAGGATCGCACGCCTTGGGCTACCAATGAAGGCAGCGCAATCTTAGGCAGATCCTGTGCGGGCTGATTCCCTGCCCGTGTCAGGATCGAGTGTATCAGTGGATCGGCGCTATAACTAGCGAGGAGGAAGACCATATTGGAGGTGGAGGAGAAGGGAAGCCGGTGGGTCTCCTTTGTTAGGTTGTTCAGATGACGAAATGGACTCTTGGTCCGCGAGAAGGTCTCCCTCGGGCGAAGGGCGGAAGAGCCATTTGGAGAGGCGCCGCGGGGAGAGAAAGGAGCGCCCTTGCCGCGGCTGCAGCGGCCGTTTGGGCTCGTTTCCCCGCCGCTCTCGGGTGAAGCAGCGCGCCGCTTCTGGAACTTGTGAGCCAACGCTGCCATTTCCACGAAGAAGCCTTTTACTTGTGCCGTTGTTCATTTGTATAAGACACCCAGAGCCCAAACTGGAAGATGGATGGGATCCCTTTTGCAAAGCCTTTACGCTTCAGCCAGCCGGCCCCGTGTCGGGGAGAATGGAAAGTGCCTTGCCGCAGCTATGGTTTCTCGGAGGAGCGGATCCAGAGATCCGCCAAACCCCCAGCATCGTTTATCTGTCTGGCGCTTCCTTTTCGATCGAGTTAGCGAACACCAGCGACAAAAAAAAAATACAATCAAAAGTTTTTGTTTGCTGTGGCTTTTGTTTGTAGGTTTATTTTTCGCCCATTTGCTTTTATAATGGAATGGTCCAGTACCGCTCAATTAGATTGACGGGTTGAGTGATTGACGGAGTGCCATCAAGTCTTTTTCAGTTCCTGGAGACCCCATAGATTTTCTCCGTGAGGCCCACTGTTCTTCAAGTCTCTCAACGGCGAATCATGAATTATCGCCTCTAACTCAAGCGATCCGCCTTGCTGCTGGTCAGGTTCCTTCCACTTTCCTTTTTCAGAGAAACTAGATCTTTGCATAATGTGTCTGAAATGGGATAATTTGAGCCGGGTGGTTTGTGTTTCAAGTGAGAACTCTTGAGTTCATTTGTTCCAGGATCCATCGTTTTGTTGTCCACGTTATGCTAAGAATATATGATTATATAAATCTAAATATGTTAGAGTTTGTGGCTAAGTATTTAACTAAGTCTTTATTTAGGCGTTTATGATCTCTCAGGTACATCTGGTCACTCTAGCTTTGACAACCTCTAAGTATCTGCCAATATACTTTGTTTTATACAGGACTTTTAAAGTCAAAAAAAATATTTTGTCTGGCTTTGAATCTTGGAATCCTAAACAATCATATCATTCTATTAACCTCACCTACAATGTGAACTTCTACATCCACTGGAAGAATTCTTTATTCAACAGACTTTCATTATCAGATGAGTATGCATGGAATTGGAGTCAACCAGATGTGAGAGTAAAGCCATAATGTCTTCTCCAGGTTTCCCCATGTATATTCCCTTGAAGTAAAACAATATTATCCTTTGAATGTCGTCCAGGCAGACTGGAACATTTTCATACAACTATACAAAAGTCTTATATAGTATCCTGTCCTTATATAGTATCCTGTCCTTTCCAACCATCATTTAGTTATGTTTATTTGTGCCATTTCTGTGCCACTGACTTCCAAACAGGTCAGGCAGTTTACAGAATTGCACAAAATGATAAAAACAGAGCAATATCATCCCCACCACTATGAATGAAATCTGGCATCCCTTAGCAGTTTCCTCCACGTCATCAAAAGTCCTGCTTTTGCATTCCACAGTGCACATTATGTACTGTAAACGCTGTCCTACTATTAATCTGGTTTTTGAAAACTCACAACTTTCACTGCTGACAGTATGCTTCCCTTATGATTCTGAGTCATGTTATCTCTGAAAGTGTTCTTTATTTTTATAGGACTTAGGTTGTACCAAGCAATAATACATGTACATGTTAGAATTGTCCTGGCATCCAAAGAAAAGTTATGTCTGGGCTTGTTCCTGCAATGCAAACACTCCTGGTCTTGTGACTAGGGACATTATTGCTTGTCATGCAGATTACAGACTATGAGAGTTTCTCTTTGGGAAAGTACAAGAATAAAGGAAAAGTGTTTGGCACTAAGCCTGGGTTACATCAGAACCTGGCAGCCATTTTAGAACGGAGGCGTTCTTTCTTCATCTTATTTATTTAGTGTATTTGTGGCTATTCCCACTGTTTAATGAGTACTTGAAAATAAGCAAACATAGAAAAAAGTTATAATAGAATCAATTAAATTCTTTGCTTTAGTCTTCAATGTCACTAAGCTCAACACTATAGGACACAAAATATATGTTTGTGTTTGAAACAGGAAGCTGTCAGTATCCATGGCTCTTTGCTATAGGCCTCACCCCTTTGTTACAACCTGCAGGAAAACTGTAGTTGCTCTTATTACAAGGGCAGTTTAGAATCCTTTCTTTAGCATATCTATTATTTGGTGTCCTAATGAATTGTTTTTGTTGACAGCTCACTGAAAAATTAAATTGATCAAAGTAAAACTTAAGAAAAAAATGCCTTTTAGTGTGAATAATTAACACTCAAATATCACTAAGCTATAGATTAGAAATTCTCCCTCAGGGAAATAACACATCTGTTTCTAGGTTTTCTAAATTCTTTAATTCCTCCCTTTGATAATTGACATAAAGAAGTACATAACAAACCCAGGGGTGTATTCCCATAGTGAGTTATATACATTTCCTGCTACAGGAAGACTTATTAGATCAAGACACTTCTATACATATTTTCTCTAGTGTATGGGATCAGCAGGTCTTACAGTAAGTAATTATGGTAAAACTGACATTTTAAAGGTTTTTGCTTCATTGTCTGACAACTATTGCTTCTTTTAAAATGCTGCTCTATATAAGTAATTGCACCCATTGCATCCATAAATGAAACCATATCTTGGTTATCATTGCAGTACTGGCTTATGAAGTATCAAAAGCAACTTCTATTTGCTTGCATCTGTGACTGAGCATGTTCATTTAATACTGTATTAAATACAGATTCACGAAATGTAAATCCTTTAAAAAGAGAAGTTCAAAAAATGATGCAAGTAGGTTCAAGATGCTACTGTTTTTTTAACACATCCATACACAATGCACACCCATCAGCTATTTCTTTTGGGGTAAGAACATTTGTCATAGTACAGAAAATAAGTAAGAAAAGATAGTTAAAGCTGTGAGATAAAGGAAGAGGGAGGAAATATAGCTGAATATAATTTTTACCAATGCTTGTTCTCTACACCTAGGACATTTTTCTGTTAGGCGCCTATACATTTTTCACACACATGTGAAACAGATTGCACAGCTGCGCCATAAGCAAACTATATTTTAACATTTCTTCAGTCACTTTGTCTACATTTTTCAACATTCTTACAGCATTTGTCTTTTTTTTTGCAGTATTTATTTCTTGACACTAAGACATTTAGCATTCATTTAAATTCAATTCTTAACATATAGTTATATTCCCTTACAAATTTGTAAAATAATCCTACCAGCATTCCCTCACTTGTTTCATACCAAATCACTTCATTGTTTTTATTTTTAATCCATTAACTCTCTTAATAAGATCCTATTTGTAGCATAAAAAGTAGAGTCAATTCATTCTATATTCATTCATTAGCTTCTCCTATTCCTTATATTGTATACAGTATACACAACCTAATGTAAATCTATGTTTATTTGAGAGCAAACGTGGGAGTGGAGAGTGACATTAAATCGCTGCAGATTGATGCTACATTCACTAATCAGGGCTCAAAAGAACCTTTCAAAATTGAATTGCAATCATTGAAAAACTTAATAAACCAAAGAAGTGCTTAAAGATTACTGATGGGCTGATTTTCTATATCTAATTATGAATGTTTAAATGGGATTGTAGTTCTAGTTCATGTAAATGTCTGAAGAT
Organism: Pareas carinatus; assembly: GCA_032468095.1. Lineage (NCBI taxonomy): Eukaryota > Metazoa > Chordata > Lepidosauria > Squamata > Pareidae > Pareas > Pareas carinatus. The sequence continues at coordinate 185,573 of JANHFO010003078.1, read as the reverse complement.
TTGACTGCAATTCATCATTTTATATTTCAAGTTAAAAAGGATTTTCTGTAGATTTCCTATTGTACAAAACCACAGCCCTCTCATAAAGACAAAGCGTTTTGTTTAAAAGCAACCTGTTTTGAAATCTAATGTTAGAAGAGAAGATAATATTACAATTACCATTTTTCTGGATGTATGTAAAGTAGAGAGATCCAGTTTGCTTGGTAATTATATGGCAACAACTTAAATGATGCCAACAGCAAGTCATCTGTTAAATATAACTTTCAATGACCTTATCAAGTAGAGATTAAGTTTATAAACATCACAGGTAATTTAGTTAAAATGTAAGCTGGTAAGATTATTGTGCTGCTTCACCAGATTTCATTCATTTAAACACATTTTAAAAAAATTTTATTTTAAATTCAGACACCATTGAGAAGGGCAGGTTCTTGCATGCTCTTCTGGCATTTCTCAACATTACTCTTTCCCAGGGGGTAAAGTAACTCTTCTTAACTCCAATAAATCCAATTAATATAATGTAACTTCAATTATTAAATTGTGTCTTCAATTTAGCATGTCCCCTACAGCAGGAACAATTTTTTTTTACCTCAAGCTATATTTTGTTATTCTAAATTATTACTATTTTGGTATTTAATATAGCGGAAGGTTTCAATAAAGGAGTAAGCTCAGAGTTGAAATGAAGGCTCATTGGTTGTGTTCTTCAGATGTCCTTACTAGCACTGATGACAGTTAACCTAGTTTGAGTAACAAAATGCCTGCAAGAAAACAACCATACCCTCATAGTAGAGGGTATGTAGAATAATTTGATATCCTAGAGGTCATAAGCAGAGCATCCCTGTTTTAGAATTTTGCGATTAAGTGGATTACGTTCAAAATAGATGTATTGAGCCTTCTATTTTATCATACCAAAAGCAAGTGGAAGCTAGTGCAGTTGAAAATTACCAGTTCAAAACAGGAATGTAGTAAAATATTGTGGCCTAACTTTTCTCCTATTACAGAATGCTTTTGTGATGCTGCAAAGCTTGAGGATTCTTCCAGGCTTCCTGACAGTTTCCTTATGTTGATAGTTCTGTTTTAATTTACAAAAAACCCTTATAGAATGAGTTTGTTATAATTCAGTGATAAAAAACAGTCATGATGTCTTCATGTTTTCCTTGTCTGCCACATACAATAATAATTGTGGAGATCAATTCTAAGTTGGAGAATTGGAATAGCATTTCAGAAAATTGTCATGCTTTAGAACTGGACTTGCAGTTAACACATACCACACAAACCATAATGGTGTATAATACTGCTTTTTATAAAGTAAAAATAAATATGAGGAGTGCTCAGCAGTGGGATTCCTATGTAAAGTCACATTTGATCTACTATATAAACTGTTTGATTTCAGGATAAAGAACAGTAAATACAAGATAACTCATGGAAACTTATTATGTAAAAAAGAACCACCTTTCTCCTTTTACATATCAACTATTATAGCGTATGTCCTTCCTTGGACATCATCTGTGCATGCCCAGCTGATCTTGGTCAAGATTTCCAATTGCCAAGTTCATGCTGTAACATCTGGCATCAAGAGTTTTACTGAAATGGATGGCAAGTACTACTGCATTCTTCTCTTCCCAGGTAACTCAAACTCTCATGTACTTCACTCACCTTGGCCTCTGAGTCAGTTATGAGAAATCTTCCCTTTTCTCTCTGGTTACTCCATTAAAACAATAGATACCATCAGAGCAGCTGCTTTTCTTTTGTTGCCTTGATTCCTATACTTCCTGCTTCCAGCCTGAGGAATTCTTACCTCAAGGAATCCCTGCATTGATGACTGGTTTCGCCCCAGCCCTTGCCACTGATACATCTGTCTGGATAGGGAGCTCACCTCTGCATCTTAACTGCTTAATGATTTGTCAATTAACCTAACTCATTGCAGTTTGAAAGACATTTCCAATCTTCCAAGGTTATCTCCATGGCCAAACATTTTGGCTTATATTAGGCTGACATTATTAGACAGAGGACTGATATATAAACATTATTTATTATTATTATTATTTATTAGATTTTCATACCACCCTTCTCCCCGAAGGGACCCAGGGCGGTGTACAGCCAAATAAAAACAATTTAAAACAAGTACAACAACACAACACTTTAAAAACATATAAAACAATTAAATCGGTGGCTGTTTTTGACTCAAATGTAA
>JANHFO010003078.1:105165-116695 GCA_032468095.1 Pareas carinatus | reverse complement strand
CTTAAAAGGATTCAGAATGGTCTCATCTGTTGCACTGTTCTTTTGGCCTTTTGAGCATTTGTCTTTGATGGGTAACTGATTTGGGGTTGAATTACTACTCTTACCTTTCATCTTTCCTGGATTACTTCCATCCTTCATTTTATTACCAGATGATGATATTTTCTTATTCTGAAGATTATCCTGAGCATTACTTCCCCTTGTATTATCATCTTCTGGATTGGAGGACAGACATGATTTGTCAGGTTGTGGATGTTTATACATTTCAACTCCTATGTTAGATTTTGATTTAATATAATCTTTTGGGGTTTGTATCTGCTGCAGTTCTTTCCCACCCGCATTATCACCCTGCTGTTTATTCAGTGATATCACATCTGATGAGAATAGCTGATATTTCTTAGAATCTTGCTCATGCTTTTTACCCTTGGCAATCAGGTGAGGGTTTCTAGAGTCCTTTAAGGAAGGCTTCTGTGTAATTTCAGCTGCCATATTTTGTGGGTCTGTTTTTAATTTTTTGGGTGACAATGACATTTCATTTTTCTTAAAAGGATTCAGAATGGTCTCATCTGTTGCACTGTTCTTTTGGCCTTTTGAGCATTTGTCTTTGATGGGTAACTTATTTGGGGTTGAATTACTACTCTTACCTTTCATCTTTTCTGGATTACTTCCATCCTTCATTTTGTTACCAGATGATGATGTTTTCTTATTCTGAAGATTATCCTGAGCATTACTTACCCTTGTATTATCATCTTTCATTGACTTCTTCAGTAAAGGGAGCCGAGGTGTTACAGTGATTTTATTTTGTGTTGTAACACCTTCCTCTTTTACTGTTTGCCTTAGTGGTGTTTGACATTCTGAATGTTTGACCATGGAAGGCATAGAACTGCTGTCCTGTCCTGTAATGCCTTCCTGTTTTGCTGGTTCCCTTGGTGGCATTTGGTACTTTGAGTGTTTGACTATGAAAGGTACAATAGTGTCATCTTGTTCTGTAGCATCTTCATGTTTCACTGTTTCCCTTGGTGGTGTTGGGTATTTTGAATTGGTGACCATGGAAGGCACCATTCCTATGTTACTAGTTTTAGGTTTAGATGGAGTTGACGGCTGTGTCTGAGAAACATTTGTTTCTGTTATACCACTACCATTCTTTGTAAACTCATTTTTTCTTGATTTCCAAGAAGCTTTGGAAGTATGTGCCATTTTTGGAACAGGATTTTTATCTTCTGTCTTATTCTTTTCTTCCCCTTTGATGACTGATAAAAGAGTTGCTGTTTCGGTTAAATCCTTGTTCTCTGCATCTTTGGTTCTTGAAGACATGACTTCATTTTCGGATGGGAAATAGCTCTTCTCAGGCTTTTTTTCTGACATCATTTTTATCTCTTGTTGCTTTCTAATGTCATTTCCCAAGGACATTGGTTGCATTTCTTCATTCTGCTTGAAACATGCAAGGGGATTTTCAGGTCTCCTAAGCCTCCTTTTTTGAAACAGTTGATGCTTTCCACTCTGATTACCAATATCTTTGTCTTCTGTAACCTTTTTTTCATTGTATATTAAATCATTGTTCAAATTGTGCATTGTTTTGGAATCTTGTCTGGGCATGTTCTGGGGCTTTAGAGAGTCACTAGGAGAAGGGCTATGGCATTTCTTAGAATGAGAACAAGGTGCAATATCACTCTCATTCTTTGCTAATGAGGATGAGACTGCAACTGGAAGGCTCTCCTTGTCGCATAAAGGACTGTTGGCTTCAGCAATACTGAGTGCTGCTTTTGCTGAATCTTCTAATGAAGATAAATGACATTTTTCAGAAGCAGCCCCAGGACTGTCTATTATACTGTGACTTTCATGGCTAAGCAGCTCTTTCACGAGGCTTTGAGAACTATGCAAATCACTCAAGCTCACCCTTTCCTTGTTAGTGTTATTTTCTGAATAGATCTTTTCATTGATTGAGCAGGGTTTGGGCTTGCTATTTTCTATTGCTATGATAGATCTGGATTTCTTCATTGTATTGGGCAAAGAAAAATAATGTTTTTCAAATTCATTGCAAAGATCATTTTCTTTTACAGTGTTACCGTTGTCCTTTGAAATGGGGGCTTGATCGGAGTTATTTGAAAAATTTGGCCTACTGTTCTCTTGGTTATTTTGTTGATTCATGGGGTGCAGGGACAAATTCTTGCTTTCTGCCTGCCAGTCAGACAAGTTTTGGTCTGCTTGTTTTGCTTTATGATCATTATTTATCATAGATTTTTGAAATAGTTGTTCTTTATCAAGCAGTTTTTCTTTGTCCTGAATTTCATCAGAAAGCTTACTCCCAAAATCTTCTTTATTCTTCCAACGGAGAGGCATTTTGTCTACAGCTGCAGGTTCAACCCTTGCTTGTTGGGTTTTGATTGACGGCTTGGTGTTACATGATGCCTGAGTTACAGGAGAGTGAAACGGTAGAGTATTTTCCAACACTTTCTGTTTAGAGAAACATTTTTGGCTGGCAAAGGGAGAAGAATCTTTTACAGATACTGTTAATTCTATTTCTGTCTCTTTTGACCTACACAAGCCTTCTGGCATGGCAGGAATCTCATCTTCTTTAGTTTCCTGGTGGCCGAGTGCACCAACTCCTTTAGTAGGGTAGGTGATAGAGGGGCAAATAGTAGAAGAGTTTTCTTTCTTAGCAGTTTGTGTTGCACCTTTGTTCACACAGATGGAAAAAACGCTATCTTTAGGTGATGTGGGTTTCTGCTTTTGGTCTAAGGGGTCAACAAGCAATACCTCTTCCATCGAAAGTGGAATGTTGCCTCTCTTAGGAGCTGGACTTGCAGAGGTTTCAGGCCTATCTACTTTGTCTGCTGCCATCTTAGGCATTTCATTAAGTTTCCTTTGCAACTGTCTTTTCCGTTCCTTATGTTCTGATATCCCATTTTCACTCAATTGAATGATATTTTCTGACTCCTTTATTTTCACCCCTGGAACATTATTGTCAGAAAGCTGAATGGTATACTTGTTATTTGTTGCCCAACTGCAAGGATGTTTGATTTCAGTAGCAACACGAAATTTAGGAATAGGGACAGTTGAACAAACCAAAAGTTGTGGCTTATTGCTGTTGATATTTGTTGCTGCTCTCAAATTATCCTTTAGTATTTTAGTTTCTGCTTTGCAGATAGCTTTTTGCCGCAGAGGCGTTTTGTCCTTTTTCATCTTTTCTTTCCCTCTTGCATGGGGGGGAGCTATTCTCACATCAACAGCTGAACAAACATTACTGGTTTGCTCAAACTTTTCTTTCATTTTGGAGAAGACTGAGTTTTTATTGATTATTTTGGGCAGGTTCTTTTTCAGATCTGGCTGCTTCTCCTTAACTTCTTTTTCCTCAGCAGCTATAAATTTCTTCAGAACATTTTTTACAGTATTTTTCCCACATAAGCTAATCCATTTAGTTTTTTCTTGACTTATTGTCTTTGGGCTTTCTTCATCGGTTAACAAATTTCTGTCAAACTTGCTTGCAATGGAATTTAGGCCATTTTTAGGGACAGAATGCTTTTCTTTAATAATCAACTTGCCCACCTCTCTTGGTTTCTTTCGGAAGGGCTCACGATGGCTGTTCATGAACCTTGACTGCAGGAGTTGAAATTTTGTAGGGCGAATACCATTGTTCATGCTTTGGCGTTGGTGTTTTGAGTTCATGTTTTTTTCTATGCTTTCTAGCCACTTGATTTTTTTGTTTTCAGCTGGAAGACTGTTAGATACGAGGTCCGAGAGGTAAACCAAAAGGCTGCTGAGAACAGCAAAAACACCTAGTTTGTTTGACATCTTATTGAGTTTCTTCTTCAGTGCCATGGGATCAATCTGCACCATATTGCGGCTCACCTTCATATCTTTGCTTTTGCTGCACAGAAGAAAATTAATGCTTTGGGAAGAGAAACCATAAATATGCATTGTACATTACGTCGTATACTAAAATTGCTCTTAAAGCTGCAAACAAATTGTACATCTAATGTACACATTTATATAAAATACATCACCTTAGTCAAGGCAATCATCAACCTGTGATTATGGGTACCTATTTAAGCCTGGCCATTGTCAACTATTATATTATCTGATATAAGCAGTAATATGTTTCTTTAGCTTTGAAAAAGATTGCATACTTGTTTGCCTCAGTGAACAGGTAAATAAAGGATACCGAAAAAATTACTAAGTAGTACTGAATATTGCACATTTTTAAGGAACTAAAAATACAATGCTGACAAATTTGCTTTATTTTTATAAAAAACTATTTCAGCAGGGTTCCATCCCCCACAATGTATAAAATATAGGAGGCTACAGTTTTGATAAATTGAGATCCAAAATCCACTTTGTTAAATTAAACCACAATTGCCAATTTTGTGGAAAATATATTCTTAGAATTTTTTTTCTAAAAACATTACCTCCACTTGGAAACCGTTTCTGGACTTTGTGCTTGAGGTGGAAAAAAATGAAATTTTGATTTTGGGTTTTGCTGATTAGATAAGTTTGTTATTATAGACAAATCTATCTATCCAAAAGTAAAAAGCTGAGACTGTTACCTTATTCTATTATACTAAAGAGTTGGAAGTTAATGCTTTTTTAATTTCCTTTTTACCCTACACTTTTTCCTCTTTTCTTTTTCTTCTCCTAATTTCCCATTATTTTCATTTTTCTTTGTATTTTGATAAACTTATAAAAATTTAAAAGCATTACCCCCATAAAATTACAATGGGCAAAGATAAAAACTTTATATATGCAAAGCTATTAATGATAATATAAACTGGCCTCTGAATCATTGCAGCCATTAACATGGTTGTAAGAACACTTTTCTTTGAAGAATTAAAATACTAACAGCTGCGGATTTAGGAAGTGGTTTAACCTAAGAGGATCTGTTACTATATAAAATAGTGAACTCAGTGTGAAAGTCACAGAGTGACATCAATGGTAATAGACTATCACTTGGAAGTGGGCTGGAGAGAAAACATACCGGTGGTTTCAGCTTTCTAGTCCCATAAAAATCTTAGGTGGTTAATTCAACAAATAATAAAATGGCACGCAAATGGGCTTGATTTTACAGAACAGAACAGGGTTAAGGTTTTATACCTCTTCATATATAAGCAGAAGCAGGACAACAGTTGTTTTGGGATGAAATCCTGATGAGGTCAAGAGCAAAAGAGATTATTGATTGCAATAACACAGGATTTCATCCTTAATACCAGATAGCAAGAAAGTGGGCAGCCCATGTAACACATGTCTGATTCCAAGAAGCAACATGAGCTGGTGCTCACATTAATTCTGCCATCCAGATCGTTGTAAAGCCAGGCAACTATTTATTCCTTACTCAGTAATAGTCACATAAGGACAAAAATACTTCTAGCATTTATGTCCTGCAAACAGAAGGACCAGGGCCAGATTTGGGGGAGGAAGGCACAAACTGTTTTAACAACATTTGTTGCAATCTCAGTTTCTCATAATATGAAATTTAGGTGGCTCCTAAAAAATATATAACTATGCTAATGGCCATGCCTCCCCCCCAAAAAATATACTTCCTCTTTCTGAAAATTAAAATGGCAAAATCCAGTACATAGTCTTTCACTTGTGGATAATGCTGCACATAGGAACATTAGACTGACACAGTATTCTCATCATCACAGGCTCCCTTTATATAAATCTTTACCATGTTCAACAAAGACAACACAGAAGAAAAAAATTAAGCTTCTCCATTGACCATCGCTGATTGAAATGGGTAATTCAAAGCCAGTATTTGGTCAATCATATCTTCCTGAAAGGCAAGTTTCCTTCTACTCCTCACCCCCACACACACATATTTCCCCTGTGACAATACTGTAATTAAAAGCAAGTTGTGCTGGGTCATCTCCATGATAAATACATGACAGAAGAAAGTATTCCTTTTGAGGATTGTGGCAGACAATTACTGAGCCTGATCTCGGCATCAGAACTCCCACCTGTCACTGGGTTCTCTTTCCATTATGAAAGCATGACCTGAAGATGATTGAGCATCTCAGATGCTTTTAAACTTTTCTTTTGACAAATGGGAACCTGTCATGATAAAAACTGCCATCATATCAGTTGCAACTAGGACTGTGATGCATTACAATATATACGTACCTCATCTTGACTGTTCCACCAGTTAACAAAAAAACAAACAAACCACCTTTGTAGCTGATGCTGGTTTTGCAACTGTACTTATTCAAACAATCTAAATATTCAAAACCAAATCCATACAACTCCACGTTATCTATGTAATGTGGGAAACCATTCTGCAGTATTATAGGTAAAGCAAAAACTCTACATTAATGTTAATTGTGTTGCTAATACTTAAGGGCATAAAAAGCAGTTTAGTTTTAGGAGCCTGTTATGCAAGATAATTGCATTTTCATTATTAATATTATATATTACCTTGGACAGTTGTGTTTTGCCAGGTGATCTATATCAGGCAGGAAATAAATAATAAATATTATTTCAACTTCCAGGAAATATTATGAACATGGAAGAAATTTTGGCAATAGTTTTTCCTCTGCAGCAACCTCTAGGAGCCCATGACTAGGATGTGCATTATGTGCACCATGCAGCATGGTGGATTGTTCCTACAATATATTTATCTGCGTAAAATAAATTAAAGTATGGAATTCTTCCAAAACATGGGAAATGCAGTATATTGTAACCAACTGTAGGAATTATGCTTCATGACAGTAGAAAGCAACATATGCAATCCATGGAACTACTATAATTTATTTTTTAATGTACAAAAACAGTATTATTCTATTAGAGTGACATATGCAATTGTTCACTCTTAACTCCTTTAATAAAAAAGCAAGATACTTCTAATAGGACCTTTGGAAGGATATAGGACAAGGATGGCAATCTTTTCCCTCCCAGATATTGTATATTTCAGTGTTTCTTGGGCCACTTTAAGCTATGTGGGCTTCAATTCCCAGAATTCCCCAACCAGCAAGGTGTCAAGGTTTGAGAAACGCTTGATTATATTTCAATACCCTTCAATCAGCCAGCATCATCCCTAGGAAAGTGGTTGTGAGAGCTACAATCCCAAACACCTTGTAAGTACACATTTCCCTAATTCAAAGGATGATTCACAAATACTTTCACCTTCCTCTTACAGTGGAGGTGTTAAAGAATCCTGAAATGTAGCATATCTAAGTTTTTGTTTCCCTTAATGACATAGCAAATTAGAATATTCTTTTACCACTGTTAAATTAATACCTGATCAAAACATATATGTATAGTTTTATTCCAATGACTATTTCCTTCATATGAGCAGTTTTCAACTCTAAGAATAGCCTGGATATGCTATATGCCTGGATATGCATTCTTTGAAAAGTACAGGAAAGTATACTACAGGGAATATTAGGAATAGCTGTTTTAGGGCAGTGCTTTAGTTATTTTAGTTAGTCAGTAAAGGACTATGTAAAGCAGTCCTAAGTTAATCAGTGAAAGACCAGCAGTGCACATGGAATGGGAGGAGTCCAAATCTGCATGATGGGAATGGAATTGTGATTAAAAATCCTGCCCTTTTCTGCATGTGACATTGATGGATGTACAAAAGCAGTTGGGCTTCAGTCATGCAGATTTTGACACAGATGCCACAAGAAAAACCAGGTGTTTTTGGTATCTCTGCCTAACTCCTTTGCCTCCTTGACTTTATCATCTTTCACCACAACATGAACAGGGAGGAAGATATTTAAAGGGAAATAAAATTAAGAGTGAATAGAATTGGGAAAAGATGGATAAGAAGGAATGAATATCTTCCCTCAGTAGCCTTCAATCCATTGATTCAGGATTGTTGGAGTAGAATTGATCATTCTTCCTACACTCACACTTAGTGATACTTAAGTCCTATGGAAATGAGTGAAAACTAAGTAAGATTTCATATTAATTTAAGGGAGACCCAGGTGTTCTCCCCTTGTAATCCCACATGTATCTACTTGGATGTCAATCATGACAATTTTAATTTATTCCCAGGTAAATATGCATGGCCCTGAATCCTGATGGAATATTTAAGTGGAAGGAATTAAAATGGAGGAAATGACTTCCTACAAATAAATCACTTTAACCTTGTCCTCTAGTGACAACTGCAAGCAAAAATTCCAGTGATAACATACAGGAACATGCAATAAGCACAGTGCAAAAATAAAGAACAATGCATATGAAGAGGCATAACATTCATTTATTTACAAGAATTTTAGCCACCCAAAGAATTACAAATGTTGTCTTTTAAAAAAAATAACATCAAAAAATCTGAAAGGCTAAACTAGGAACCGCTGTAGTTCCGTGGATTTGTTACATTTATTTGAATGGTCTGGATAACTATTTTCTGTCTTTTCTTGGATCTTTTCCTGGCGTTAGTTCTCCCTCTCTATAAGAATGGCGCTGCAACTCTAACAAGAAAGTCACATTAAAAGGAAGTGACAGGAATCCAGATTAAGAATTTCAGGGAAACTGAGTGCACGATAAAATAGCAATGCTCTTTTAGAAGGGCGATGAAATGAGCATACAGGTGACAGGGTGACGTTATTAACGAAGTGAGGCAAAAATTCAGGTCATACAAATATTTTTTTAGAGGAGTTACTTTTTAAAATGGAGGCCAAAATTCTACCTTTGAAGAAACATAGATAATTTTTAAAGATATTCCAAAACTCTGACTGCCAACAGGGCTTTGATATTTCAACAACCCTAATATCCTGGGGGAAGATGAGCACATCATTGTTACTGAATAGTGTGATCGTAAACATATGGGGACATCTGGTCTTTTCTTTTTTTTCCCCTCCTGCAAATTTGTTTTCAAAAGTGGTTACCAGTTTATTGTAAAATAAAAAGATTAAAAGTATCTTTACTTTTCCTCTGAAGATTTTTGGAAAATAGTTTCCCCCAAGTATTCAAGCCTCTCTCTTTGCTCAAGTTCCTGGTATAATCCTTTAGAAACCTTGTTGAGGCCGTAGAGCAGGCCGTACAAGCAGCCAGCAATTGATCCCGTAGCTGCACTCTCGCCTAAAAATCAAAAGCACAAACGAGCAACTCAGTTCCATTCAGGGAATTTAATCATTCTGTGAAAGATAGACTTATTATCAAACAATGATCGAGATTGTATTTCTGACAGGTTTCTGAACATCTTTGAGACTGAATCTCTACAATTTCCCCAACATCTCCATCCTCAACTTTCATCAGCATGAACTGGGGAAAAAATAAGAAAATCCACACCTCACAGAAGTAAGATGACAATATTGTGCCCCACTGCTGTAATGTTACAAGTGAACAACGCATTTATTAACCAGCTTTGAATGATTTATAAAAATTGATCTCATCCAAAATTAGAATTCTTTCTTTCTCTTCATGTACAATCTCCTCAATCAGCTGCATAGAAAGCCAGAGGATGTTACTACCCCAAACTATTCCTCATTAATGCCAGTCTATGTTTCAACTGATAATGGTTTGATTTCGCATGATGAGGAAAAGCCTTATATCACTGTAAGTTATTAGGCCGCACATGCCCTAACATGCTTGTATACTTTTGAATTTAAATAGAAGGGAATGCCTAAAGGGCTGTCCCTACTACCCCTTTATCTAGGGTTATCCTGCTCTCTATAAGGAAAAGTGAGTCCTGCAGTGAAAATGTGTGAATTGGTTGAGCAATAGAACTTTAAGTGAAAGACTGTCGGAGTGACAGTATATGACTTTTAGATCAAGGCATCTGGGCAACCTTTGGTTGAGAAAAGCTGATGTGGAAATGTTCTTTTTAATTTCTATAAGGGTTGAATTGTAGAAGAAATACAAAAAGCAGTAACTACTCACCTCCATGGAACATTGCCCGGTTACAAAGCTCTGTCCAGTCACCACCACATCCTAGGAGAGCATCATATGCAATCATGGGAGCATCATGACCTCTCCTTCCACCACGACCTTCAGAACTCCATCTCCGGTAAGTCTAAATGGATAACTAACAACTTTGACTGTGTGAATTTGAGAAAATGCAGAACAGAACATGCATATACAAATCTCTCAGTTTTCATGTTTTAAAAGCAGATCGATAAAGAAAGATTAAACTACAATTTATGGTTTCAAGTTCCTTGATTTGTTTGTTTTTAATGCTTTGAGTAATACATACCCACTGATGACTGGTTCACTATACACCAGCAATCAACTTTTTTTGTCACTTGCTATTATTTACTTTACTTTTAATTTACTTTTATTATATTTTTATACCGCCCTTCTCCCCAAAGGGACACAGGGTGGTGTACAGCCATTTAAAAACAATACAGACATACAAACATTTTTTAAAAATAATTTTAAAATATAGTCACAGTGGCTGAAATTTAAAAAAACCATAATATAAAACCACTTTGTCGCTGTATATAAAATTTAAAAAAATGTAGAATTTATATCAATTTATAAGCAAAAGGAAGGTGTGATTAGGCCAGACCAGCCTTGCTAAAGAGATTCATTTTTATGGCGCGGCGGAAGGCACGGAGGTCTGAGATAATGCGAATCTCTGGGGGGAGATCATTCCTGAGGGTGGGAGCCATCACAGAGAAGGATCTCTCCCTGGGGGTCACCAGCCGACATTGTCTGACCGATGGCACCCTGAGGAGGCCCTCTCTGTGGGAGCGAACAGGTCGGTGGGAGGTATTTGCTGGCAGAATGCGGTCCTGTAGATAGCTGGGTCTTAAGCCATGGAGCGTTTTAAAGGTCATGACGAGCACTTTGAAGTGGACACAGAAGTCCACCGGCAACCAGTGCAGCTCGTGCAGAAGGGGGGTCACATGCGCTCTATCACTATCCCCCAGCACCCCCCGTGCGGCTGCACTCTGCACCAGTTGGAGCTTCCGGACATGCCCCAAGGGGAGCCCCATGTAGAGAGCATTACAGTAGTACAGGCAGGCCATGACGAATGCCTGAATGACTGTCCGCATGGTGTCCTGATCTAGAAAGGGACGCAACTGGCGTATCAGGCGAACCTGGTAAAAGGGCCCTCTGATGATGGCTGCCACATGATCTTCCAAGGACAACCATACATCTAGGAGTTGTGAACCATAAACCCAAGTTGTGAACCCTTTCCATGGGGGCCAAGGTTTCACCCCCAATAGCCAGTGATGGAATAAACTGACTATATTGGGACGCCAGCAGCCACAGCCACTCGGCTTTGGAGGGATTGAGTTTGAGTCTGTTGCACCCCATCCAGATCTGCATGGCCTCCAGGCATTGGGACATCACCTCGACGGCATCGTTGGGGTGGCCTGGGGTGGAAATGTACAACTGAGTATCATCAGCGTACTGATAGTACTCCAACCCAAAGCCATGGATGATCTCACCCAGCAGCTTCATATAAATGTTGAACAGGAGAGGCAAGAGGACAGACCCCTGAGGCAGTCCACAAGTGAGGCCCCATGGTGTCGACCTCTGCCCTCCTGTCAACACAGTCCGGATCCGGCCAGAGAGGTAGGAGGAGAAACATCGATAGATGGTGCCTCCCACTCCCAACCCCCCCCCCCAACTGGCTCAGCATGATACCATG
>JANHFO010003078.1:67877-81019 GCA_032468095.1 Pareas carinatus | reverse complement strand
AGACATTGCATTTCCGCCCCAGGCACTTCAAACAGCCCAAAACTGAGCCACAGCAACGCGTGGCCGGGTCAGCTAGTGTTTTATAGATGGCATACAACACCAGAAAGAATTGCAAAAATTTTAAGAATATGTCAGATAAATGTTGAAAATGTAAATGTAAAACAGGTTCTTATTATCATATGTAGTAGACATGTGATTGTGCACAAGAATACTGGAAAAGATTCATATTTGGTTAAGGCAAATATTAGAAAAACAGATAAAATTTAAACCAGAACCATTTTTACTAGGAATAACGTCACAGAAACTTGATAAACAAAATGTATATTCGATTTTACATATAATGTAAATACATATAATAACAGCAACAAGAATCATATTCAAACAACACTGGAAGAAAGAAGATACACTACGTGAAGAAGTAGTGTTAAGGAAAGTATTCGACAGTACAAAAATGGGCAGTGTTAACTATGAGATTAAAAGGAAAAAAAGAAACAGAATATTTTCAAATATACATTGTTTTATAAGCAGCTCAAAGAAAAAATGAAGGAGTAGAAACTATAACTGTATTAGTGATAGTGGATTCTTATAGTAATATATTAATTGAATGTACAGCCAAACTATCGATCTATGTTGAAAAAAATATTTGATTTTTATTACTTTAATTAAAATGGTTAAGTGTCTGTGTATAAAAGAAATAAACAACATCTACATATTATTCAATAAAAACAAAAAAGAAACAAAAAGACCAAAACACCTCCTCACTAGCAATCAACACCCAAATGAGCAGAGATTAATACCAAGATTAATACTAGATCAACAATCAAGAAGCAAGCAATACCCCCATCAAGAAACAACCAACTCAGACAAAAAAGGTAACAGTAAACAATAGTCTAACCTAGGAACCACCAAGACCACTCCCACTAAGACTGACAGGGCAAGTGTATATATAAAAAAGCAAATCCCACTCTCTTCTACAGTGTTTCCCCGAAAATAAGACACTGTCTTATATTAATTTTTGCTCCCAAAGATCCGCTAGGTCTTATTTTCAGGGGATGTCTTATTTTTCCATTGAGGCTGCCCAGAACCGGAAGTCTGAGACGGTGCACTTCCTGTCTGCTCCGGCTGCGCCGAAGGGAAGGCCTTATTATTGAGGAAGTCTTATTTTCGGGGGATGCCTTATATTTCAGTGAGAGGCAAAACTGTAAGTAGGTCTTATTTTCGGAGGATGTCTTACTTTCGGGGAAACAGGGTAGCACTGATGATGTTACCTAATTTAGCACCAAGGACCCCACAGACCATGAAAAGCTATCAATTCTTGCCTCAGCAGAAGGGGCCAATGAATAAAAAACTGAAACAAATGTTTCTAGATCAGAAAAACTGTGGAAGAGACGAAGAAAAGTCATCAGAAACTGCTGAAATGTACAAACCTATCCTTTGTGATATTGCAACTTAGATTTATATATACAACATGCATGCTAATTTAGTTGGGGAGACCAGGAAGAGAAATAATACTGTAAAAGAACAAAACATCATAAAAATTTACGTGCTTTGATCAAATTTCCTAAATTCTACTTGACAGAATTGCCAAAAGGTGTAAGAACTGAGATTTTAAAAACTATTACTGTAAAAATAATGGCTAATACGTTGATTTCTACTTAAGAAGAAACTTTAATATACTATCCATTATCAAGACATTTTGTCATACTTTTTAAATAATAATGTCACATTTGTTCTTCAAAACATGCAATAAACCATTCACTTACCCATGGATTGCAATAATCTTGCCTTTCCTACCAACCTGAATGGCCTGGCCTGAAGAATCTGTAAGTGATTCCCAGTACGCTTTCATTTTGTTAAATCTTATTATTAAATCTCTTATTATTGAAACACAATAACTTAAAAAAAAAACTCACCTAAACCTTTTTGCCCAGGGTTTTTAGCAAAGTTAAAAGTAAACTGATAAAAATCTTTAAACTTCATTGGATCCTTTAATTCTTGTTCCAGTCTTGGCAAAAGAGTTTTTAGCTTGTCTGTGGTATCACACCTGGTAAAAAGATGCTACTTTTCAGTTTATTCAGTGTTAATTATATTTTCTTAGTTTTGAAATATTAATATAAAAGTTATAAAACATTTGTTAAAAATGGGAAATCGCAATATACAAGAAATAGTTCCATATTGAGATTAATTCAGTTGATGTTAATATAACAAACATATATTATTCTATAGTATTTCATCCAACTGGTGCTACAAAAATAAATACATAAAATACATATACATTTTGTATTGTATATAGAGGGATTTTGCAAACAATAGGCAGCTATAATCAGTGCAGTAAAATAAAGGCCTTTTATGGTGTAAGAGTTTTATAAGAGGTCAATAAATATGATAAAGGTGTAACACCCACTTCAGCTAATTTACTTCCATTCAATTGTCTCTACTTCAATGGTAACATTCTCATTTACTATAATTTAATTTAAAATAATTATGTATAGATAGCAGCTGATAAAATATATTATCTAGTAAGCAATGTGGGCAAAAATCATCCCTGTGATCAGTATTAATATTATTTAAATTTAATTACTACTGTACTTTAAATCCAGTGAAAAAGCAAATTGCAGTGCTTGGCCAAATTGGATGACAGTCAAGAAAGCTCAATCCAGACATAGAGATGTTATGGATAGGTGCTTTATTTGTCTAGGTGAATGATGTACAATTTATTCTAAAAGAGACTGCGCTCTTCCTAATTTGAAAAACATCTATATTTGTCACTAAACACATAAATGTCCTCACGAATGGAGTATCTTTTCTTGGTTTAGTTAAATGAGGAAGCTATAGTGCTATTTTGACATAGAATTAGCCTCTGTGGTAATTTATGCCCTTGTCATTTGTATGTAAATTACTACAATGTGTTTTATATGAAGCTAATCTTCAAGGTAAGCCAAAAATTACAGTTGGTATTAAATAGTTCAGCAAGGATATGAGTTGGAACTAGCACTACAGTATGAACATAGTACACTTATATTACACTGTTTTTGGTGACTCCAGTTTGCTCGTAATTCAAGGTATTAGCAAAAATTTGTATAACTTTTCATGGTTTGGGACCATGATGCCTGAGATAACAGTATTAATTATATGTCATCATCAGAGATCATCTTCAGGGGCTCTGCTCTGGATGCCTCACAGATCAAGAAGTCTACAGTAGCGACTTGGGAACGAGCCTTTTCAGTGGAAGGCTCACTTCTGGAAAAGTATTATACTTGATATTAACTTTGGGGAGGAGATGTTAGAACCAAAGACATTTTTCTTTTTCAGGCATTTTTGTCATCTTAATCCATATGTTGAACACATAATTAATTTAGTAATCCATTAATAACCCTTATTTAATGTTACCTTTTTAAACTATAGCTATAATAATCTCCAAATCAGAGTTAAAAGTCAGGCCTGAATACAAACCAAAAATACAGGTAGTCCTCAGATTATGACAGTAATTGAGCCCAGAACGGAGCCCGGTCATTGCAGTTGTAAGGCACATATGACCAGACCTTATTATTTGATATTTTTGTGGTGGTCAACACAAACACTATGATTCTAAAGCAAACACTGCTGTTGTTAAGTGACCCAATCAGTATTTTTTGCTGCAAATGCCAGAAACTGACAAAAAATAAATAAATAGAAATCATGGTCACATGACCACGGATCACTGCAAATGGCCATGAAGTCAAACTGGTTGCCAAGTGTCCAAAATATCATCCCATGACCACATGGGAAATGGGCATTATAATTTCAAAAATGGGATTCAAGTAGCTTTGGGAGAATCCATTGTAAGCTGAGGCTACCCGTACTTGGCTGTCACTGAAATCAATTAAACTTGTATTAATAGTGTTGCCCACAATATTTGTGTTTTAATCACATCAAATAGCAAGATTGTTGCTCCCAGAACTGCCTTCAGCAAGACCACTTAAAAAAAAGTAGCTTTCAGTTGAAAGTAGCAACAGCACTTAGACTTACGTACCGCTTCACAGTACTTTACAGCCCTCTCTAAGCAGTTTTTAGTGTCAGCCTATTGCCTCCAACAATCTGGGTCCTCATTTTACCAACCTCGGAAGGTTGGAAAGCTGAGTCAACCTTGAGCAGGTGAGTAGTCAGTAGTCAGCAGAATTAGCCTGCAGTACAGCATTCTAACAACTGCACCACTCAGTTACTTAGAAAGCACCCCAACTGAATGCAAAATATGGTGTGTGGACAGGAATAAATACATTCAGAACTGGGGAACTGGATTATTCTTTACCAATTTTAAGATGTCTATGTACTCTTAATAAATCATGGGTTATGTCGAAAGATTTTTCAGTTTGATACAAACTATTTTGATATGGAAAAAAATTGGGATTCTGATAAAACTGTCATACTCACCCCAGCTCTGTCATGCCATCTACAAATTCTTTTTTACTGAATTCACACTGAGTCGCTGCCCGGAATTTCCATGCTATGACCAAAACACTGATACTAGCAGGGTCCAGACTTAAATCATCACAAAACTGCTGAATTCCATCAATGCCAATTTTATTGTCATCCTGTGGGTCTGTATTTGAAAATGAAACAAAACAAAACAAGACATTGTATTACATTTTACATTAAAGATGGGTAACCTTTTCATAATCATACAATGTCATTCTGATTTTTAAAACTACACTTTAATTTTTTTACAGTCAGTTTTATAATAGTTAATGACAATTCTGTATACATAGCAAGGTTCATTTCATTTAAAATTGCAGTATTATAGCAATAGTAAAGCACAACTGTCCAACGCAAAAACCTATGGGACCATTGTGGTTTTCTTCCAATCTGAGCCAGTAAATTTAGATGAGAAATATAGATTACATATTGCGGAAGTGAAAAGTAACAGTTTTGAGATTGATTAGGGTTTAGAATCACTGTTGTTAAAATACTTATCCCTTATTATTTCAGCCAAAAAAATCCTGCTATTTTAATGGCTGCCTGGGGGTTGACAGCCATTTGTTTCTATGTTCTTCATATCATATTATCATTCTTTAGAACAACACCAACAGCTAAAATAAGGTACCTCTTTGCACAATCTACACTTCTGAAATACTATTTGTTTATCCCAACTAGAGCAGTGTAAAGAATGCTGCCAGAGATTTTCCAACTTCCATGCTCAAAATAAAAATAAATAAATGTTCTATTCTCTCACAGAGAATAGTCAAATGTTTAGAAAGCATTCCTGCTTCAGTTCACACATTTTGTCTTTCTTTTTTTATATGAGACTAGAGGGAGAAATGGATTTTATCAGAGTGGATTAAAAATATTTTTGAGCTACTTTGAAGTTGCAGACAAACGCTATGAAAGCACCCCTGCTATAAAGATCATTTTGCCTTTCAGATCTAAAGCACTCAAGAGCTGTGGTATACACAGTATACTAAAACTGATTTACAGGTGAAGGATTCAGGACAAGGTTTCATTTAAGGTTATCTAACTGTAATTTAATTTTATTCAGTTCAATAGCTACCCAGTTTAACTAGAGCAACTTTAAAAAATGCTACTGTGTGTTTTGTTATTACAGTTACAATTTATAAAACGTCTGGAGGTGATTTACCCACGAAATACTAGAGTTCATAGATGGACAACATCATTCACCAAGATTTTGGTGTTGCTCCTAGAGCAGGGGTGTCAAAATCAATTTCATTGAGGGCCACTACCGCAGCCACCGCGGGATGCCCCTTGGCAGACAATAATGCTCGATTGTCACCACCCCCACACGATCGCTGCCACAGACTCCTGCGGTTGCCCCGACCCCTGTGTGGCCTCCCTGCATTCCCCCCAGCATTCACTGCAGCCCCGTGTGGCCTTCCTTCCCTCGCCACAGCCTCCCATTGGCCTCCTCACCTCACATGTGGCCTGCTGTGGGTCTCCTGGAGGTCTCCCCAAAGATCCGTGGCCTACCTGCGAGCTTTCCAGAGAGCACCCCAGCTCACCCGCAAGCATTGTGTCTGACATATATCCCCTAGAGTCTTCATGTCCCATTTCCCACTGAAAATCTCCTAACAAATTCTTAGTGTCAAAAAAAATGACAAGTAGAAAATATCTAGAATAGCGCAGCATACTTAAGACCTATGGAAGTGTTTTATATAAAATTAAACTTCAGAAATTTGCTGTTTCCTTTTTAGATCCGATTTTCATGTTTCAAGTGCCATATTCAATGCCAATATGGAGTCAAGTTTTTTTTCATTTACCAGATCTGTAACAGTATTTTTCTTTTTCAGAATATTGGACACCAGTGGGAAAAGACCTGTACACACTGAATATACATGTATTTCTGTTCCTTTGTAACTTCAAAATCAGAAATGAACAATTTTTTTCAGTCTAGAGACCCACCTTCATATTCTATAGCATGTTCAAAGAGGTTGTTCTATTTATTTAGCGTATGGCAGATAATACATGGACTAGTAATATAATGTATATTAACATTTCACCTAATTAATAAAACACAATAAAATATAAATATTAAAAATATTTATGTTCAATTAACATTCATAGGACATCTAACCATTGAAGTACAGCATCATTTCTATTAAAAATATCAGACATTGGACCGTTATTTGCCTTCAGCTTACACTTTGAGGTGCGATGCTCCAGTCACACTGAGGAGAGGATACTATGTCCCATTTATACAGGAAGTCCCGGCAAAAGCTGTGTGAGGTGCAAATTCTATTCAGGATTGTCCATGATCGTTCAAATCATGGCACCTTCTTTGTGGGGTCATTTATATGCCTTCCTATGTCTGGGCGTTCAGCAATTCATTTGGCTTTCCATTGAGAATTGATGTTAAAGTTGTTGGGCAGATGTTGCGTTGAGTGCCAGTGGCAGTTTTCTGGATTTGAGTTTACTGGCTGATAAATGAGGAAGGTCAGCATGCATCGATAGGACCGAGTCGTAATTATTCTGTATTCTCTCACCAGTGCATCTGACTTTTGTAAAGCTGGCGGTGCTATATGGCTCAGAACAGGATACCAGCAAGTCAGAATAGTTTTGATATATCTGCATGAAGTGCTTTGAAAACTATGTCACTAAATTCAGCCATTTTCCTATTCAAATTTCAGCACCATGGTCTCAGATTGTTTGGATGGGCCAACAAATTGGAGGCTCTGTATGAGACTTAAGGGGAGGTTCTCAAACTTCAGCCATATCTTTGAAACTTCTGCCAAGTTCTAGCCTAGGAACTTGCACTAGTCACTGACCACAATAAGGTTGGTTCTTGTTCTAGTCTAGCAGCTTAACCCAGCTATGAAAAGTTAGATGGCCTTCAATTTTCTTCCAACTCTTAGTCAGAGGGTATTTGACAGGAATTACATGCAACTCCAGATGTGCCCATCCCTATAATTTTTAGAAAAATCAGACCGACTACAGATATTTTTTAACTTACATTTAAGAAAAACCTCTAACTTCATCTCTCCCTTATAGCCATTCTCATTTTTGAAAAAAACAACCATGGATATTTCTTAGAATGAATATGTTCTGCCTTGCAGTAGTATTGTAATAAAACTATAAGAAAAATCCAGATATAATAACCCTTTTTTCTGACCCAATATTGTTTCACAAGAAGCAAACGTTAAGGATCAAACTTTTGCCAACTTATTTATGAAAAAGCCAGACTAAACCGTTTATGTGGAAGTATATGAAATAACTGATTTTGTATCTTCTCTTCTCTGAAAAAATATTTCCAAAGGTGTATTTTATGTTATAAAACTTACAATCTCTACAGGCTAAATTTTCCTGGATATTTCTTAATTTTCAAATTATAGCTATTACAACATCGATTATTCTAATTATTTAAACTATTTCATATATGCATCTTTGGGGGTAGTAGCCATTTCCATCACAACTAATCCAACTGCATTTCTCTGTCTGAGCTTGGAGTGTTGATAATTATGTAAAGCCTCAAAAGGTACTTATTTGGGGCAGAGGAAAGGAAGCTTCCTTTAAATGTTAGATATTCGAGTAAGGCAGAATGTAACTAACTGTACCTCTCATTTCAAAACAATCAGAGTAGCCATATGCCTATAAAAAAGATCTAAACAACATTTTCAAATATTCTACTCCCATGGTAATCAACAAGAAATGAAATTCTATGGCACCGAAGTTTTAAAGACTAGCAAATTGCAAGATGTAATTGGCAGAAGGTGACTTGGGAGTGCAAAGAAAACCATTTACAATGCTCTGAGAAATTAGTTTTGTTAGTTTATAAACTAAAATAATACACTAACAATTGCATCAAAGCATTAGTTAAAGGTAAACCTCTACACATATTATTCAATTATGCTCGATGACTAGCAAGATAAAAGCACTAATAAAATATACAAAAAGTCATATGTGATTTAAAAAGTTATGACTTTAAAAAAGGTTAACAACTGGATTAAATAAGCAAATAAATATAACATAAAAATTATTAGAATAAACTAAACTAAAATCAAAAATTGAATAATGTTGCTACTCCAAAATTAGGCCATTTTACACCTTTATACACAAACTACTTAATTCTATTAGTAATAAAAACATATTACCCCCAGAGATACGGATAATATCGGACCTTCGTGCTTTTCGCCGTGCCTTAAAGACACATCTTTTCGTGCAGGCCGGGTTGGTCTAGTCCCCTCCTCCTCTCCCTTACTATTTTAAATTTTTTATCTGGTGCTAAATTGGTTTTAACATTTGGATTTTTTAAAGTCAGCCACGATTTAATGTCTTTTAGAATGGTTTTTAATTTTAATGTATGTATTTTGTGTATTTTGTATGGCTGTACACCGCCCTGAGTCGCACGTGGAGAAGGGCGGTATAGACGTTTAATTAAATAAATAAAATAAATTCTGAATTGAGAGTAAGAAAGAACCAATTTCTCCCTCATAACAGATTTTATTTTTGTTATGATATGTTAAAGATATACCTGCAGCCGAATTCTTGCTGAAGTGGGAAAGGAAAAATATATGACTTGGGGTCTCAGATTCATTCAGACCACAAAGACAGTTTCTTTCGATGAATGGAATCCTATTCTACACTTCTCCATCTGATACTACAGAGGGTAAAGTGTTGAAATGAGGCAAAGAAAAGACTATTCAGCATATTGGTCAAACAAGATTGAATAAATAGCTTGTGTTGGAAACAGCACTGAGAATAAGCTATAATACCCAAACCCTTCTGCCATGCAATGCCAAAAATTTCATTACAGATTTCAAGTTTAGCTCTACATCTAGGAACAGCAAAGAAGAGAGACTGCAAAAGCCTGAATCAACTAATTTTTTATTTCCTACCTTGATGTTTTCAAAGAGAATTAATAGGGTCAATGAACAGTGTTAAACAAAAGTTTCAGCTAGTAGGAGAGTAAGCAAATATGCCTCTAATGGGATCATATCAGTTTTGAGTGAGAATTACAAGTACATGAGAGGTAGCAGGGGATTTTGCAAAAACCTACACATAATATTTAAGATATAGTTTTAGCTCTATCCCTTTATTTATTTATTTGACTTTGATTCTGCCTTTATTACTTTATAAGTCATTCAGGGTGGTGAACATACATAATACTCCTTTGTCTTCCTATTTGTTTCTACAAAAGCCCTGCGAAGTAGGTTGGGTCGAGATAGAGCAACTAACCCAAAATCACCCAGCCAGCTTTTATGCCTAAAGTGAGACTAGAACTCACAGTCTCTTGAGGTGTAGGCCAGCACTTTAACTATTACAACAAACTGGGGGGAGAACGGACAGAATTGCTTTGGCACTACTGTTAGTTTTGCCAAATATTGACTCTACTTTGTTTCCATTTTCTGATCACAAAAACCAGCTATTAGCACAACTTTCCCACAGCCTATAGGTGTCCTTTTCAATCCTCCACCATCAAACAAGCACATATGAAGTGCCCTTTTGAAGTTTAGAGACCCACCTTCATATTCTATGGCATGTTCAGAGAGGTTGTTCTATTTATTTAGCGTATGGCAGATAATACATGGACTAGTAATATAATGTATATTAACATTTCACCTAATTAATAAAACACAATAATCCACACCCTAATGGCCTTCCGCAAAGCCTTGAAGACCTGGATTTCCAGCAGGCTTGGGGCCGTTGATCCCGCCTGGGAAGCGGGTGAGATCCGGCCATGAATGTGGTGTGATTGTATTTTAAAGTTTTTAAATGTTTTTAATATTGTTTTTATTGTTGACTTGTTGTGACCCGCACTGAGTCCTAGGAGAGGGGCAGCATACAAATACAACTATTCAATTCAATTAAATTAAATTAGCAACGCTGCAACCATCATAAATATGAGTCAGTTGCCAAGGATTTGAATTTTGATCATGTGACCATGGGATGGTGATAAGTATGAAAAGCGGTCATGAGTCACTTTTTTGCAGTGATATTGTAACTTTAAATGGTCACTAGAAGAACCGTTGTAAGTCAAGGACTACCTGTACACACCCACCCCATTTGAATATGAAAAATACTGATAGGATTAAACATAGAAAACTCATAACGGATGATTTATGCACAGCAGCCATACAACCATTAAAAAATAGCCGTAATAAAATTACTATTTTGTGTCACAAAATGCATAGTCCAACCTCAAGCCTCAGTACAATCAAAAAAGTAACCCATTTTCTTATTTTATTGACTTTCTAAAAAGCTATAGAATACCTCGTTAAAAAAAATTAAAGGAAAGGAAATAAAGTACAGTTTGACAATAAAATAACAATAAATATTCAATGAGACAGGTACATTTTCCTCTTCTTTCAGGCCATTGAAAAATTAATTGAACTGTATGTCAGTAATCAATAAATTACACCTCAGGTTTTTTTTAAACAAATACCCCTGTTGAATAAAGAAAAATTGTTTAGCAGAGAAATTGATCAAGCATAAGGGAAGAGATAAACTATATTTTGAAATAATTATATTTGTGGATTTTTTTTTAATGCTGTAAGGAAACAAGGAAATATATTCAGGAATTAAGATAACAGCAATGACATCAGTTAGGTATGAAGACTCTGTATGCAGCACCAAGGGCAAATTAAAGACTGAATCTTTTTAGAAAGCTAGGTATTTGCATGGTTATCCAGAAATATGTCTATGTATTATTATTAGCCTATATAAATGCGAAAAACTGACTGACTGACTCATCACCGATCTCAAAAACTATAACAGCTATAAATGTGAAATTTGGGAGATATGTTCGTTTGGGCATCTCAGCACTCACTAAGAAAAGATTTTTCAAAATATTAATTTTTCTGTGAGTTATTTAATATTTAGTGCCATTTCTAAACACTTGGGTACTCTGAGCAGCAGAACGTGTGCATGTCAATTAGCATACGTGCAGAAAGACGATGTCAATTAGCACACGTGCAGGAAGACCAGGGTGAGAGATCTCTCCGCCATTACTTCAACCCGGCAACACATCTTTTACACTCACGGTGGACTTGGCTCTTCTCTATCCCCACCCACGTCTCACTCTGAAAGGGGGAGAGCGAAGCCCATACCCCACCTTCGCAGCTCACTCACCCTCCAACGGGAATGTGCTTGCCTGTTCAAAATGTTGCTGCCAGTCAGATCCTCCTACAACACCTTCCTTCCCTTCTACTTTGCTTACTGACCTCGCCTCACGCAACATGACTGGAATGCGCCTGTGCACTCTACTCTCCGAATGGTGGAGTAGAAGCAGCTGCAGTTTCGGTGGTAGTGGCATGGCCTACAAAACCTTACGGCAGCGGCAGTTTCGGCAGTAGTGGCTTGGCTTCCAACGCCTTCCACCTCAAATGATGACAGTACCGGCATCGGCAGTTTCTCCGGTAGTAACATGGCCTCCAACCCCTTCCCCACCTCCTTTGTGTCTTGACCTTGCATGCTTCTCTTTTTTTACCCAACATTCAATTTTCTTGGTAATCCTCGTAGTGGAGCACAGGTACCAGCAACTAGTATACATTATAGCTAAAAGAATACTCAAAATATTTTGTTATTCACTCATCCTATTTATAATTTGCCTTTCCTATGTATTTTAACCTTGGATTTTAATGTCACAATCTTGTGAAAAAGACAGGGCAGAGAAAAACTGACTGGCCTACAGTCACCCCATCAATCCAATAATTTATTTTAGTCCATGACCAGCATATAATAAAAAATATAAAAATTCCATTATGATTTATTCCTTGTAACCACTTTACTGTTTCTGAGGTAACTGAATTGTTTTATAAAACATTTGCATATGAATTCAAAAGCAGAATGAACAAAGGAGTTTCAATAAAGTTTCCAACCTCAGAGACATTATTATAGTTGAACATAGTTCTATATTTCAGAACATCCACACAAGAAATTATTCAATGTTTTACCTTGACTAGATCTTTAAAAAGGAATACTTATTAGCAAACATATTTATATTTACCTAAATTAAGAAAAATTATAAATAGGAATAGGAACTCCTTGCTGGATCTAGTAGGGTAGAATGTTGTATATTAACTCTTTCAGCAATGCTTCCAGTGGAACATATTGCTCCATCTTAACTAAAATGCACATATGGACATTGCATCCTTGGAAATACTGAATAAAAATGGTATAACAAGTTTAAGCTGCATTCACATTTTCAGGAGAATTCATTTTATGCTTGTAGTACAAGTAGGTAGTCTAGAACAGGAGATTGAATACAGTAATATAATTTAGCTATACCACAGTGACAATGCAGATTCAATATAGTTCACATTTACACAAAACATATGGTTAGTCTGCTCTCCTTAATGCACAGTAGTATAGGTAGTCCTCGACTCACAACGGTTCAACCAGTAATCTTTCGAAGTTACAATGGCACTGGAAAAAGTGACTTAGGACAGTTTTTCACACAACCATTGCAGCATTTCTATTATCATGTGATCAAAATTAAGGCACTTGGCAACTGGCTCATATTTATGACAGTCGCAGTGTTCTGGGGTCATGTGATTCCCTTTTACGACCTGCTGAAAGGCAAAGTCAATGGCGAAGTCAGATTCACTAAACAATTGTATGACTAACGTAACAGCTGCAGTGATTTGCTTAACAACTATGGCAAGAAAGGTTGTAAAATGGGGCAAAATGCACTTAGCAACAGAATTTTGCAGCTCAAT
>JANHFO010003077.1:695598-706559 GCA_032468095.1 Pareas carinatus | reverse complement strand
CTACCAGCTAATATCTCCCACAGGCCAGTATGCTCCCACAGAGAGGGCCTCATCAGGGTGCCGTCGGCCAGACAATGTCGGCTGGCAGCCCCCAGGGTGAGAGCCTTCTCTGTGGCAGCTCCAGCACTGTGGACTGAACTTCCTCCGAAAATCCGGACCATCACGGATCTCCTGGCCTTCCGTCGGGCCCTGAAAACATTTTTATTTACCCAAGCCGGGTTGTCCTGATCCCTCTTATATATTTTAATTCGGTTTTAACTTTAAATTTAATTGGTAACATTTTTTAATTGGGTCAGTATGTTTAATTCTTTTATATGGTTTTTAATTATTGTATGTTCTGCCATTTTATTTCTGGCTGTATACCACCCTGAGTCCTCCGGGAGAAGGGCGGTATAGAAGTTTGAATAAAATAAATAAATAAAAAATAAATACGGAAATTATGAAAATAATTTGTGGATTTTATTGTTGTTATTAGCAGGGCCTTTTACATTTTATTTACTCATTTTTGTTTTGCATTTGTCAACATAATATTACACATTCTGTGTTCTTTTTCTCTTTGTTAAAATCGTTCAGTTAAACGTGGCTTCAATCTAATTGTAATAAAGAATCCTATCTAGCTATGCTATGTCAGATGTCTAATAAAATGATAGGTTAGTATTCCAACTGAGACCAGAGGATAAAAGACTGGACTCTGAGAAGCCCATTGGGTCTAACCTATTTCTGCTCTGGTACTGCTGGTTTGTAGTTGCTTCTGATACCACTTTCCTCCATGGAACACTTCCCTTGACTTCTTTCCTGATCTTAATTTTATGAGAAAAATTGGGCTCTTGTTTAAAAGGGATTACTGTTTAATGTGGTCTCATTCTAACTGTAGTAAGGTTTTTTTATTTAAGTAGACCATATTGAGCATCTGAATGAACTCAGTTTGAGCCAAGCAGTCAAATTAAGTCATATAAAGTCAAGAGTTGTAGTTTTACACGAGACTAGCTGCTGAGTAGGGTTCATGTGGTGGTGATATAATATTTGTTCTTCCACCAATTTCCCAGTTGATTATACAGTATTTTACAGTTTATGTATTTCTCAGATTAGGATATTGTGATCATAGAAGTGCTGCAGTATATTATACACTGTAATCCCCAGCTATGTGGATTCTCTTGTATCCTATAAAATAGATAATTACTAAACACAACAGAACTAAATGAAATAAGGTATTATCAAAACCTTACTTATGGTTTGATTGTGACAACATTCATATGGATCCTATAGCTTTCTCCCACCCCATCCAAAATGTTAATAGTATATTCTATCTTTAGTGTATTGAAACATAGATAAACATGGACTTCAGCATCTTATTCTATAGCTTAACTAAAATTAATTACTCTAGTATTATCACTCAAAACAGTCCCACTGAAGAAGATGAGCAATCCAAACGGGTACTCCATTTTACTTACAAAGATATGCTGAAACATTAGATTAGATTAATTCTGCAATTTATCATTATATGCTACTTATATTATCTTATATAACACTATGTAAGTCACACAGTGAGAAGAAGACACAACTTTCTTAAACATCTTGCACGAAGTCACTTCAGTTTAGTCTCATCTTTACAGAATCTTGGTGAAACATAGATAGAATCTTGGTGATGAAAACAATAGGGAAAGAACATTGGCACAAAAGGGCATGCAGTACAAGCAGCTTAGAAAAATAGCAATGCAAGTAGCATGCTGCAACCATTTATCTTCTCAGAGCCCTTAATTTTGTTCATCAATTTGATGTCCTTTCAGACCCTGACACTCAAGTTTCACATCAGAGCCTAGCATGGAGACAGCATTACTTATGAGATAGAAATGATAGTGTTGTCCAAGTTCTCCTTGATTTGTCAGGATCTTTTGAAATTTATCATTATGTTCTTCTGGACTGCCTCCAAGAATGGGAGGGGGACTACTTTGTAATGCTTCTCCTTTTTCTGTGGCTGGTTCCAGTTGGTTTGACAATCAGGTCCAAGTTCTCATTTGTGAGGTGCCTACAGCTCAACACTCTCATTTTAATATTTACCTGAGGCAACTGGATAAGATTGACCATGTG
This sequence comes from Pareas carinatus, assembly GCA_032468095.1. Taxonomy (NCBI): domain Eukaryota; kingdom Metazoa; phylum Chordata; class Lepidosauria; order Squamata; family Pareidae; genus Pareas; species Pareas carinatus. Next base: position 704,471 of record JANHFO010003077.1, on the reverse strand, counting down.
TGCAGATGATACTTGACTGTACATGTGATTACAGAATGACTAAACAACACTGCCAATGTTCTAGTGTTTGGAGATGCCAACTCTACTAGACAGCTCAAGCCAAAAAAATATGCTTCCCTTTTGCCAAGGTATTAGTCCTTGCATGTCTCCATCAAAATCACCTTTCCTTTTGCTTTCAGGAGGCTACAAGGCTCTGTGTAGGGAGAAAAATGTTCAGGTGTAATCCTAGCAAAATTATTGACTGGATATTCAAGTGATTCCCAATTCAGCACTGGTATACAATCTGACTTTTTTTTCTTGGACTCACAGCTTCTGCTCAGAATAGGTGGCAGCTAAGAGCAGGAAGATTCTTGCACAACCCATTTATTGTACCAGTTGTACTTGTTCCTGGGTAGGAGACTTTTCAGATGGTCAGTCACAGACTTATAGCAATGGGGTTCCCTTGAGACTCAGAGAAGCTACAGCTGATGTACAATGCAGTGGTTCAGACAGTAATGGGCATGCCTCAGTATGCCCATGTACCACTGCTATTCTGTGACCTATTCCTTTCCCACAATTCTGTGAGGGGGTTGGAAAGAGAGACAGAGAGAGGGAGGGAGGGAGGAGGGAGAGGGGGGGAATGCCTAGAAAAAAGTAGTTGGGGGTCTGCCTCAAAACAGTTTTTGAATATTCCATCTATATCCTTCCTTGATCTCCACTAGTGGTTCTCAGCAACATTAAGATATGTGGTCTTCAAACTTTCAATGAACTTTGCTATGACTTCCCTAGGGAATTCTGGAAACATAATTCCACATATCTTAAAGTTGCTAAGGTTGAGAAACACTGATCTACATTCAGGACAGACTGGAAAACTAAACATTTAAATAGCATATGTATAGATTAGTTGCTGTTATAACAAATTTGGCAGTGGCAAAACTGAGTACTATAGAATGGTTATATTCAATTGAGAGGAAGGATTATTGCTTATCGCTAGAAGAATTCTGTATGGGCCAATCCGTTTACTATACAGCAATAATTCATAATGCAAAATCTAGTTATCAAATGCTATCAAGTGAGAAAGTGAATGAATAATTTGCTTTTTAAGACAGACAACTAATAGGTCTAGAACATCTATAGAATATTTTATATCAATTCTTCTTTCTTGCAGAATCATTGGAAAAATAGGAGTGATCTCTATATATACTCTACTCAGAACAAAAGAATAACAGAGTTGGAAGGAACTTTCCAGAAATCCTATATCAATGGTTACCCAATCTCTTCTTAAAACCTCCAGTGTTGGAACACTCACAAAGTCTGGAGGCAAAACAGTTAGAACAAACTCTCAGGAATGATTCCTCCTTAGTTGTAGGTTGCTTCTCCCCTTGATTAGTTTCCACCTTCTTGTTCTACCTTCAGGTGCTTTGGAGAATAGGTTGACCTTCTCTTCCTTGTGGTAGCCCCTTAGATATTGGAACATGGCTATCATATCACCCCTATTCCTTCTTTTCATTAAACTAGACATACCCAATTCCTGCAACTGTTCTTCATATGTTTTAGCCTCCAGCACCTTAATCTTCTTTGTTGCTCTTTGCACTCTTTCTAGAGTCTCAACATCTTTTTTATATTATGGTGGCCAAAGCTGAATGCAATATTCCAGGTGTGGTCTTACCAAGTCACTATAAAGTGGTACTAACAATTCACGTAATCGTGATACTATCCCTCAGTTAATGGAACCTAAGACTGCTTTAACCAAAGTGTATCCTGTCTACACCTAGTGGTAGCTAATATTCAGATGAACACATGTTATGGGTCCAAGAAACTATTATAAGAATCCAAAGGCCAATGCAACAGATGTGATGTAGCATATACAGATGCGGGAATTCAAATGTGATCCAGTGACAGAGCATTAGGTATGTACACTACTTTGAGTTGACAAAACTAAAAAGTGGAATAAAAGTATAAACAAATCAATATGCAGCACAAGCAATCTTTGACATATGACCACAATTGAACCCCAAATTTCTGTGGCTGAGACAGTTAAGTGAATTTTGCTCCATTTTACAAGCTTTTTTGCCAAAGCTGTTAAGAGAATCGCTGCAGTGGTTAAGTTAGTAACACGTAGGTTAAGTGAATCTGGCTTTCCCTTAACTTGTCAGAAGGTGGCAAAAGGTGATCACATTACCCCAGGACACTTCAATGGTCATAAATATGATTCAGTTGACTAGCATCTTAATTTGAACAGAAGTGTCTTCACAAAAACTTGTACTTTTTACTAATGTTTTCCCATATATGCTCACTTTGCAATTTTTGTAACATGCATGCTTTGAAAAAGCATTTTTATTTCATTCTTTCTTTCCTGTGCAAACCTTGCCCTAATACACACATTATATGTTTTTAATACTCTTACTGTTCACCTACATCTTAATCACATATCAGTAAAGTTTATGACCTGTGCATCCTTTCTGGTGTCAAATTTCAGGAACCACTATAAGAGGAATATTTACAAAATGGGAATTGTGAATGCCTTTCATATAATGATGTTGCTACTGTAGACAAGCAATCCATGATTTATTGCCTCAGTAGGAATTCTGAAGCATCTTTATTTTATGATTTATCAGCAAATCAAAACATGGAACGATTACCTGCTCAATGATGTTCTTCAAAGAACCTCTTCTACTTGTTTATTTAAGACATGTTTTTATAACCTTCAACGATTCAGTTCAAATTCAATCAAGAAGTATGGAACCTTTGAAAGTCATCTGTTAAAATCCCAAGAAAAAGTAAATTTTGAGATTTTTTTCTCATCTGCTTTTAATTGATTTTTAATTTTATGCTAATAATCTGTACAAATATTTTCCAGAATGAGTCATGAAAGAGACTCGATCTTATTTCTCTGTGTGACATGCTGAGAAGATATTTTTCCTCTTCTTTCTTTTTTCCACTCTTAAAACGCTCTCTGTACACAACAGTGCTGAAAATTTTGCACTTTTGCTGACTCTCCAACAGCCCTTCTTGAAATGACAATTCATATGAGTTCATATGGATGAGGCATCCAAGTAAGGATTGTGCTGTTTAGTGTGAGGTATTTGCTGTTCAATGTGTAGACCATAGTGAAGACAATAGCCTTCTACTATGTGGTGTTTAGTTTTCTCTCCAGAGATTTTATTTATTTATTTATTTATTTAATTATATTTTTATACCGCCCTTCTCCCCGAAGGGACCCAGGGCGGTGTACAGCCATAAAAACAGATATAAACAAAGACATAACACTTTCACATACATAAATTGTAGACATCATTGCTAGTAAAAACCAATGTGAATAACCATACAGCTGTTGGGTGATAGAATCAGATGACAGGATGTAATGCTAAACACTTATTTTTGAACAAATGTATATTGAGCTATATATTCATAATCCTTATATTTATTTTAGTGCCCAAACAGGCATACATGTGCAAAATCTTTCAGGCATGGCAGACTGTAAATATGTACTCTTAAGAGTGTGAACCAACACTCTGTCATATAAATATATAGAGAAACTAAATTTTAAAAAATGTGATACTATTTGGAATTCAGGTTAAAGTTATCTGAGCAATATAAGTAGATTATTGTTGTACATAACATCTGCATTTTCTTGTTCTTTTTAAATTGAAATTTGCAAAATCTATTACACTACTTTAAATCCATTACATCTTATTATTAAATTGGTAAAAATTGCCTTGTACTGTTCATTCAATATCACATTATCATACTTAGTTAAACTTTCAAAGATGACACATCATTTTCCCACTTACATGAGAAGAGAAATATTTTGGCTCCATAGCTTGAGCACAAAAAGAGGACTTCAGAAATTAATGAGATGAAGCCTGTGCCCAAGCCTGCTAAAACAAGTAAACGTATTCCCAAGGGATTTTTAATTTGAAAAATTGATTTGTATAACCCATAACAAATCAATATGACCAATCAGATTATTAATCTGTATATTTCATCACTAGAGTAAATTAAAAAAGAACTGAGGAATAACTCAAATTGTTATGCCTGGAAGCTTATGCCATAACAATTGTTTTTTAAAGTGCTGATAGCCTTTAATGTATGTATTGTATAATTGGTTTTGCAATATTTAAATAAGCCTGTTAAAACAGGTGCTTTGTTAAGAACATATAAAGAATTTTACATTTGCCCATCTAAATTATCATCTGATAATACAGTCTCCAAACACACTAGTCATTCAAGAAGTTTGAAAACTTGGGCAAGAAGTGGGTGGCCTTCCTGAGTGCTAAATGGTATTTAAGATGCATTACTTATGATTTGGAAAGCTGATAAACAATTAATAAGTCTATTAGCAGAATAACAGAATAAAATAATAGAATAACAGAATTGGAAGGAACCTTGGAGATCTTCTAGTTCAATCTCCTGCTCAAACCCTATACCATTTCAGACAAATGCTTGTCCAATCTCTTCTTAAAAACTTCCAGTGTTGGAGTACTCACAACTTCGGGAGACAAGTTGTTCCAATGATTGATTGTTTTAACTGTCATGACATTTCTTCTTAGTTCTAGGTTGCTTCTCTCCTTGATTAGTTTCCATCCATTGCTTCTTGTTCTGCCTTCAGGTGCCTTGGAGAATAGGTTGATCCCCTCTTCTTTGTGGCAGCCCCTTAGATATTAGAACATTGCTATTATGTCACCCCTAGTCCTTCTTTTCATTAAACTAGACATACTGAATTCCAGCAATTGTTCTACATATGTTTTAGCCTCCGGTCCCTGGATCATTTTTATTGCCCTTCTCTGTACTCTTTCTAGAGTTTCAACATCTTTTTTAATCATTGAATGCTATTGTCTGAATTTGTTTGTTTTAGATAATTTATATTGCTGCCTACTCACTCACAGTGAGTCTAGGCAGCTTACAGATAATATGTTCCCTTCTAAAGTCACCTAAACTGGTAGATATCCTCTCTGATATCAGTCAATTCCACATGTATATGTTGTGCGAATTATTTTGATGAGTCGTGAATTTTCCTAATTTCCATTTTAATAAATGATCCCAGTTTATTACAAGAGGGAAAAAATGTGCTTCTATTCACATTTTCCAATACATTTATAATGTAAGCTAATTCCTAGCAATTTACTTGAAATACCCACAGTATTTGCTATTATTGATGATTCACAAGAATGCTTATGATTCTGCCCTTTACACCTTCTATCATAATTTATCACTTGTAGCTTATATGTACATTGAAAGCATATGCACTGGAGAAAAATTCCTTGGGTGTCCAAACACACTTGGTCAATAAAGAATTCTATTCTATTCTATTCTATTCTATTCTATTCTATTCTATTCTATTCTATTCTATTCTAGGTTAGATGGTATCCCAAACAAAAGAGCTATAAAAATCTAGCAGGAATATTTGAGTTTCTGGAAAATAGGGTAGAAATAGGAAAGAAAATACATTATTATTGTCGTATGGATAAGTATGTCATGTAATTGGAGTGGATCTTTTCATATTTTCTTTTTTAAGTCTCAATTTACTGATGTTCCAAAGTGGACCCAAACTTCTATTGTTTACAATAGGTCTTTGCTATTTGGATCAACACCAACCAGCGGCTTCTATGAGTTTAAACATTTACCTAGATCCCAACACCTGTAATAGGTTAATATTCTCTGGAATGCCTTAGTCTTACTTTGCCTAGTGAGACCCAGCAGGAATAGTGTGACAATTGTTTCTCTCTGAATATCCCAGCAATTTTCATTTTACAGAGAGCAACTGAGAATGCTTTGATTCAATGTTCTCAAAACTTTAGAACTAGCATGAGGATGCAATAGTGAAGCATCATTCACAATTGCCAATTTTTAAGAGCTTTATAACTACATTGTCTGAGAAACAAAGAAACCCTGCACCTCAGAAGAAGCCAATGAGGTCAAAATAAACATGAATTTGATATGCACAGATGCAGGTGTAAGCTGTCCCAAATCAGAGGAAAATGACAGAACCAGAAGTACTTTTTTTAATTCTTGAAATGAATTTACTAGGTTTTCCTCTTGAGCTTATGAGAAGAAAAATCTGGGTCAATGAGTTCAAACCATTCATTCACTGATTCACAAAACAAAACAAAGGCTTTTGCATAACAGTTTTATTTGCTATTATGTAACAAATATAAGATCAACTTTCTGAAGGCAAGATATCATACACACAGTAAAGCTTTAAACTAAGAAATTACAAGAATAGGTATAAATAATACAAAGTTTTTATAGATATCACTGAAATGAATTCTTTTATAACACCTACAACATATTATTCACCAACGCATAAGCCTCTTATCTTGGTGATGTAACAGTTGTGAGTTCAAGGGAGTGGAGCTGCAGTTGATGACCTTGGGAAAGACTTATCTCCTTACCACTGACATTTCTGCCCACTCGTGTATTCTTCCAGGCTTAATCTGAGTGTGAGTGTGTAATGCTATCTGGAAATGACCTTGAGAGACAGAAGGAAAAGCCACATACTGAACAATAAACATATTTTAAAAATGTCAGCCCACAGAAGCATGTGGGAAGCATTTCAGAAATGACCCTACCTAGTTTTCTGGATAGTGAAAGGAAGGAGGAAATACTTTCAGTCTTGCAACCTTTTAGTTAATGTAACATTACAATAAAGATAGACCCAGTAGTCCTTCTTCTCTGGACTACCTCAAAGGACTAAGAGAATGTGAAAGATGCAAAAAAGATGGGAAATGCTGCCATATTCTCACTTCTACTGTAGCTGCCTTACATACCTTTCTGAACAGCAAAATAGATATTAGCCAGAGGGACTGTCAAAAATTACCATTGCCTACTTTTATAAAACATCCTGTATAAATCAATACCCCATATCAAACTTATCATTTTATTCTATATACCATGCAATTACTCACTATTATCCTGATTTGTCAATAAAATTCTAGCTTTCACGTTCAATTCCTCATTTAAATCTATTTCAGACATCTTAAACATTTTATATATATTCTCTTTTTATAAAACATCCTGTTATAAATCCCTACATAATCAAACTTATCATTTTAATCTATAAAACATTTTTAGTTATTTAATTGATCACTTATGACCTAATTGCCACTAAGGTTCTGTATTTCATATTCAGCTCCTCATTTATAATATTCTTATCCGTCCAAATTTTTTCTATATCTTCCACGACTAGATCTCTTTTTTCTTCAGTAATCTGTCTGTATCTTCCAATCTCCCAATCTCCTCCTCTGTTTCTTTCTTATTTTCCTCCAAGCTCTCTCACATCTTTCTGCTGGGATCATAGATTTCTTTTGAACTGGTTTGTACATTCCTTCTCTTTGCTTGTTTCTTTGTTCAGGTGCACTTATCATTCCGCTCCTTGGTGTGGTAATGCTCTCCTTTTTAAGTCCTTTTGCCTTTCCTTGATCATCCTTTGAACTTTTGAGTGAAAGTTCAGTTGTTTATTCTGAAGTATAATCATATCTCCAAAAACCTACTGTTTTTCTTCTGTACTTACCCATTTGTCAATGTAGTTATCATCCATGCTGCAATCATCAAACTTTTCTTAAATTCTGCTTTTTTCTTTTGGCTTTAGTATACCTCTATTCTCCAGTTTTTATAAAATCTCTTTAAAATTAGCTTCTTGTGACTTCATAAGTGTCATTAACATCTCCTGTATATGTTTTGCCATTTGTATTGTCATTGTTATTTTTTGTAACAGTCTTTCTTAATACTTCCCTTACTTTACAGCAGGTTTTGAAGCTTCGTTTGTCTGTAAGTAAACAATTCATAGCTGCATTCTCAAGGTCAGGCTCAACTTTCACTTCACCACTGGATTTAATTTCTATAAAAAGTATCCACCAACACCTTAGGAATTTTCCTCAGTCTTACAATATGAAAATAGTATCTTTTAAGTTTCAATATAAGTGAAAAGTTATTTTCACCTTTCTAGGCTCTTTATTTCAGTCTTATATTTTCTTTCCCTTTTTTATAAGTAACCCCTTCCATTTTGAATCACCATTTTCCCCTTCTTTTGGGCATTGAGTTTTTTTAAATCTTCTTTTTAATCAGGTAAAATAGTCTTTTTGAAGTAGGATTTTAGTAACTAACTCAGGTGGCTAGATGCTAATTTTAAGCTTGTTTTGGTGGCTTGCTTCCAAGCCGCTCCATTTCTGCTTCGTGGCTCATCTGCAGCTAAACGTTGCAATGATCGCAGCCCAGCTATGCAGATCTTCTGAGGGATCCCTTCCCACTTCCAGGGCAGTCATGACCTCCCCTTGGAATGTGGAACATTCTCTCTCTTTGTTGTCTCGCCAGCTCAACTTTAGAGTTGACTCCTGGATTGGAACCGACCCGATTTACAAGCTGTCAGGCAGTTCAGCTCAGGAGCCTCCAGAATCTGCTGCTTCGCCACCGTGCCATCTGCCAGCTGTTTTATAAAAGAAAAAGATATATACGGTTTAAATGATAAGTTTGCTACTGTGTCGTGATGCTAAAAGGGATCAAGAAATTAAATGAACAAAATTGAGGATGTTGTAAAAAATACGATTTTATGAAAAACATAAAGAAGTTTAAAACTGGTTTGTAAAGAAGAACAATGGGGAACTAGATGAAAGACTAAAAGAGTGGAGATAAGATATGGAAGTAACAACAGAGAAATATTTAGGATGATTAAAAGTAAATTTAATATAAACATTGTAAAAATGGAGTAAAACTGATATAATTATAATCTAGGCTAGCACTGGAAGTAATAATAATAATAATGATGATGATGATAATAATTTTATTTATATCCCACCCTTCTCCCAAAGGACTCAGGGTGGCTTACAGGCAATAAAAGCACAATAACAACATACAGACTAAAAACATGTAAAAACATTAAATAACACCTGATTTAC
>JANHFO010003077.1:674945-692001 GCA_032468095.1 Pareas carinatus | reverse complement strand
ATGCCAGACTTCCAGAGTTCAATTCCCAGTAAAACAAGGATGTGGCTAGCTGAAGAGAGCTAATAAGCTCGAAATAGGTCTATCCTAGTCTTCCTTGAATTTAATTATGTGTCAGCACAAAAATATCTAAAAATATGTGGGTGTGTGGGTGTGTACGTTTGAACATGTTTGGGTTTTTTCCCATGTAAGATTGCGAGTTTCTTGATGACATTGATGAGGTCTCACTCACCATCTTCAGGCTGATGTTTCTGGCCTGTTTCAATTTGAGCAATAGGTTCAATTTGAGCAATAGGTTCAATTTGAGCAATAGACTCTCTATGTTCAACAGTGGTAGGCAACTCATGATTCTCTTTGACTCTCAATTGCACTGTCAAGATGGCCATTTTCAAGGCATAATTTTGAGCTATTTTGGGAGGCTTTGTGGGATTAAGGATTGGTTTGTCTCATAGAGGATTCCAGCTCCCATTTTCTGGTAGTCTCAAAAAAATTGAGAAGTGCATAACTCCAGCACATGGCCAATGAATTTAAATATATTTAATTGTGCACTACAATCTACCTCTAACCTTTAATAAATGCACTTTTATTAATCTGAAATGTAGCAATAGGTCTCAAATTGCAAAATGAAAAATGATTCAGGGCTGTGCTTAGTCTCTTTGCAGAAAATGCATGGCATGGCATCCTAAACATGTTCACTCAGTAGCTACCAAGTACAATATTGATATAATGCATTGATTGGAAAGTCAACCCTAATCCGACAGTAGCATTAGGCCCATTGCTTTTTAGTTTTTGTATCAAATTGTGATATGTCATTATTGTATTATAAACAGGAAGTTGAGAATTTTCTATAAATATTCATATTTGGTTCAAATTTTTTGAATCTTCTTTAAAGATTTGCATGTTACAAACATAACCCATTCAAGACAATGCATTATTTCTAAATAGACCTATAGATGACAAATGAAGAATATCTGACAAATATTTCTGAGCTGTTGTATACATAATATTGTTTCTCGTGACAGAGCAAGAGTTCATATATACTGTAATTCTGCAGTATTATAGAAAAAGCAAGGGACATTTATTATTTTACTTTATTTTATATATGTATGTATGCATGTATACTATCTACACATTATAAATTTATAGGCTGTCCATCTTACCTCAAAGTAACTCTTTTATTGAGTACAGAAATGGACATGTTTAAAATTTCTTCAATTATCATAGCTTCTCAGCCTTTCTGAAACCAACATAAAATTAAGCAAAATATGCCATATAAGCAAATGTGATAAGTTTGCATAATTTGTGCAATTTGTTCAAATTCCCCGGCCCATAATTTAAGAAGGTCAGTAAATGTTCTTGTTGATTCATTTTCAAGTATTTCCATAAAGTTCTGGAAATGTTCACTGCCTGAAATCCAGGACTGCATGCATCACTCAATGGATGCTTGTTCTAAATCCCTACCAGGGAACATGGATGAATATAAATAGAATATAGACTTGCAAGGGCTGATAAAACGAAGGCCCAAATTATAGGACTTCTGAATTTATACTAGGCCATACCATCTATCTTCAGAAGTGGCAGGATCTGACTGTTAATATTTTGATGAGTTTCCTTTGTGAAATATAAGTGCTTTATCCAATACCAGATAAAATCCTAAAATTAACTCCCTAGAACTATGCTCATGACATAACACTTCTTTGTACTCTCAAATAAATCATTGTCTTTGTGCGTATTGCTTTCATTACCTAATTGATTCATCCTAACTACCTCATTCAACACATGATTTGCTGTTACATCAAATCAAAATATGCTGCTGCAACCAGTTCTAATTTTACTGTATTTGTTATTTCTATACAGTATTTTGGTTATATAGAAAAGTTGCAGCCCCATTCTCTTTAGGTTAGCCTTGGCTTCCTCCAGCACCATAATATAAATCTGTGCTTCAATGGAATTGTGTGCAAGTCTCTAGTTTAAAGGAAATCTGGAGGGAAATTTTGTGAAAGAGATTTCTCCCATGGAAAGATAAGAGAGCAATCACCATGAATCCTTAAATCTGCTGCATTTTAGTAAAGACATAAATTCTATAGATATTTAAGGATTATTGTTGGGACATTGGAACCCTTGAAAATGCCACATTTATATTCTTCTGTCCTGCAGCATAGAATACATGTTGTAAAGTTAAGTATAATGATTTTCTATTGATTCCTATTTCTTTCTTCCATAGAACCAAAGTAATGATATAACTATCTTCTTGATGTCACCAGGTATCAAGTTGACTTGACTTTATATTTTTCTACCATGTTTCCACTTTTTTATTTTTTTTATTTTTTTTTCCATCTTTCTTTTTGCAGCCCTGAATTAACTCAGGTAGCAAAGCAAATACTGCAGCTAAGTGTTGTACACATTTTGGAATCAAGTTCTGGTTTGATGCTTTTAAACCATGCTTATTTATACTTTCTCCCCTCATCCAAAGTTATAAGCAGATAAACAATTTCTAGTTCCAAAGAACAGTCAAAACAGAAGATTACTGCTGAAACATTTTGGCTCAGCCACAAATAGGAAACTTCACAAAAAAATTTCATTTCTTTCTTGAACTTGCCCTGAAAAAAAGGGGTGAAAAAGAATTAGTGTACTTTATCCCACAGAACTTCTCCTCCTAGTTAAAAATGAAGGGCTGAAACCTGTAAAAAGGTAAAGGTAAAGGTTCCCTTTTCACATGCATGCTAGGCGAACCAACTCTAGGCGCGATGCACACCTTCATTTAAAAAGCCAAAGAGTCGGACATTCTCATGGTCATGTGGCCGGCATGTCTGAACACCTAAGGCGTATGGAGCGCTGTTACCTTCCCACCAAAGTGGTCCCTATTTTTCTACTTGTATTTTTACATGCTTTCGAACTGCTAGGTTGGCAGAAACTAGGGCAAGTAACAGGAGCTCACTCTGTTACACAGCGCTAGGGATTCAAACTGCCGGACTGCCGGCCTTCCGGTCAACAAGCTCACTGTCTTATCTGCTGAGATAAGAACACTGCCTATTGTGAACAGAAATAATATTAACAATTATTTATTTCCTTTTTTCCTCAGTGGCAGATAGAAAATCAAATCATATAAGTTAATGAAACAATTATACTAATATTTCTTACGTTATTGGGAAATTGGTGGTGGTAGAGTCTTCACTGACTCTGAAAAGCTGAAGGGAGAAACCTAAACCTGAACTTGCAGAGATGGCTAAATTGACTTATTTGATCAGAGAAAAAACGTTTACGAATACCTGGAAAACCCTTATTGAGTTTTTGCATACTTGCACATTTATGATTTAGTTCTGATATAGTGAGCTTTTCTTGTAATTTTAGAGGTAACTTGTATTTGCTGCAAAGGCAATCAGAAACTTCTGTTTCTTTTTATCCTTTTTTCTGCACTTTGGTTCCCCCCTTCTCTCCATTTCTTGATTTTCTTTATTCCATGTTAGTTTTTTGTAATTTCCTTAAAAAAATTGAATAAACACCTAAACTATTCACCTGCCATGTTTCTCTCTCCTGTGAATGCCACTGCTCTTTGGTTCCACTGGAGGAGAAATTACTTTCAAATCTTTTATTACAAAACATTGGCAGGAGAATGGTCAAGTGCATCTTCCACAACAAAAGATCTCAGTGCGATAGCAAAGGCTCCGTTGGCCCAGAAGTTCAAACTACATGTTACATTAATGATGTGATGGATATTCACATTGCTGGTTTTCAAAAATTATGAACCAGGATGTACAAGAGAAAATTTAAGTCCTCCATAATTTAGTGGCATCCACAGGAGGAAAAAACATCAAAATAAAGAAATCAGTGATCATGGCAGTATGATCAAATACCCATTCCTATGTCTACTGTATTGTTATTGTTGCTGATTTTCCCATTTTGAATCCACCTTCCATAGATGCTACTGCCTTTGATAATTGTGATATCGACACAAAAAAACCTCACACCTTGAAGATGTAGTAATTTTTCCCTCTAATGTTAATACAATAAAAGGTGTGGCAACTGGAGGACAGGAGTTCAGTTAACATTCCCTGCAGGGATAATCACTTCCTCTATGCTGAGCATTTAATTACCTTTTGTTTAATTCACAGAGTGTTTATTTATTATACCTATATCCTGTATGTCCTTCAAAAGAACAAGACAGTATACACAGGAAAAAAATCTATTCAGCTTTCATAGTTAAAGCCTGGATCAAGCCTGGATTATTAGTTAGTTAGTTAGTCAGTCAGTCATTAAATTAATATGTTGCCCCCCCCTCTCTCCCCTCTTTTTCCCAGTCAGTAATCATTATACCTCATTTCATCATGACGTTAGGTCTTGAGGGGTTTTTTTCTGTTCTGATTCTTCAAGATTCACCTTCATTGTTTAAGGATTGAAGAACCTTCCCTACCAACTGATTGAATTTTATGACTATGGTAATAACTATTTTCTCTTCATCAGTCAATAAAATCTGTAGGAGCTTGGGGCTGGAGGTTCCTTGCCAGAGGAAGCACTCAATAAGCGCACATTTCCCCCTAGCTGCAGGAGACTGTCAGCTGCCCGGCTCCTGCTCTCTGATTGACTAAGGTGCGCCATGTGCCAGTATTTAAGTCTAAGAAGACTAGCAGTGGGTGTGGAAAGTTTTGCCAGTGTTTACTGTTTACAGTCTGTTAATAAACATTCTTACCGTTACGAGTTTCTGGCCTTTTGCTTCCATCACCCAATCTTTCACCTCTCTCTAGGGCTAGAAATGACCAGAATTCAAAAAATGACAATGGGGCGAGGATATAATCAGTGAAGTATTCAACAATGATCTACACAAGTACACTGGCAACCACATTTCTATTAACCTAGACCCTCAGATAGCACCAATAAGATTAAAACCCAGGCAGGTCCCATTTGCCTTAAGGTCAAAATTAGATGCAGAATTGGATAGACTAATAGCCCAGGGAATTTTAGTGCCAATCGATCACGCTCGTTAGGAGATTCCAATAGTCACACCAGTTAAAAAAAATGACTCAATTCGCATTTGCGCAGACTATAAATGTACGATCAATTGGGCTTTCCAACAAAGTGCTTACCTGGTTCCCGTTACACAGCATTTGTTACACTCCCTGGGTCCCAGAAATTTTTTTGCCAAGCTAAATTTAGCTCAGGCATACCAACAACTCCCCATTGACAGTGCCATGTCTGAGGCACAAACTATTGCAATTCACCGTGGTGCCTTTAAAGTCACAAGGTTGCCATTCGGAATAAGCGTGTCCCAGGAATCTTTCAAAGCATTATGGAAAGGTTACTGCACAAGATTTCTGAGGTCATGCCTTATTTCAATGATATTCTAACCACAGCAGAAGACAAATCCCAATTACTGTCCCGATTGCGAATGGTTTTTCAGACCTTTAAGTCAGCAGGGCTTAAACTTCGCAAAGACAAATGCCAAATTGGGGTTTCTGAAGATGAATTCTTGGAATACCGAGTAGACGGTAAAGGTATTCACCCCACCAGTGAGAAAGTTGAGGCCATAAAATGGGTCCCAACTCCAACCAATAAAACAGAGTTGCAAGTCTTCCTTGGGCTCTTAAATTTTTATAATAGTTTTCTTAAAAACAAAGCCACTGTGGCTGACCCCTTACACAGGCTGTTGTCAAAGGAGAGCCCCTGGGTCTTGGGAAAATGCAAGGATGCAGCCTTCAGGGCAGTTAAGCAGCTCTTGTCTAGTGTCCACTTCCTTGTCCGCTACAATACTACCTTACCACTGCTGTTAACTTGTGATGCCTACCCATTTGGCTTTGAGGCTGTGCTTAGCCACACATAGCCTAATGGCACCAAAGCCCCAGTGACATTTTATTCTAGAACACTATCATCAGTGGAAAGGAACTACAGTCAGCTAGACAAGGAGGTACTTGCCTTGGTAGCTTGCCTTATGGTCACAGACCATAAACCATTACTGGATATGTTGGCTAGAGACAAGTCAACACCACCTGCCTTGTCCTTCAGACTCACTTGTTGGTCTATCATTTGGGCCGCTTACTCCTGACAGTTAGAACAATCAACCAGTGGAACAACTGGTTGAGTTAGAAGACCTCCATGGTCCTTTCCAACTCTGTTATTCAATTCTATTCTATAACAAATTTAAACATCACATTCTAAAATGAAAATTTCATTTATCATTTTCAAGCAAGAAGTCAAAAGTGGTCTCCAAATAGAAACAAAGCTAGAGAAGCTTTTATCTTTCATTAAACTAGTCAAATTTGCCATCTCTCCCAATTCCATTGATTTCACAATCTACTCTCCCATTTGGGGAATTTGTGTATCTTTCTACTTCTGTGCATAAAATGTCCTCACGGCCACTGTCATATATAGAAACAAAGTCCCGCATTTTCTTTCCATCTGCTTATTCATTATACTTAAAAGTAAAACTTCTGGTCTCATTTGTACATCCATTTCTAGTATCTTCTGACTCCAACAACAGATCTGGGTCCAATAATTCTTGGCATTCGTACATATCCACTAAAGATAATAAAAAATACAATCACATTGATTATATTTTCAATACTTATTTGACATTCCCTTATATTTTATTCTCTTATATATTTCCAATTGATTAAGCATAATATTATATCCAAACTTTTTGTCCAATTAATCATATAACCTTTAACTCATACATCATCCTGATTCATTTTTAATAAACATTTTATATACCTGGCAATAAGATGTTCATCAGTAGTACATAGATCCTGTTCAAAGTTTGTTTTTTCATCTACAAAAACAAAGTTCTTTTTTATCCAATTTGCAAAAATTCTTAAAGGACATTTCTCTTATAGAATGAGCAGTAAAAACTTATGCTCTTGGTTGGCTACTATCACAGGAATAGAAAGAAGTGTTATAAAGAAGGCCAGATAGCATTCATTTTTTATAAATCATTCTCCAATCTGTTTTCAAGCTGATCTATCCCACTAAATGGAAACAAGAAGTACCAAGTTAAAGCATTCCATATATCTGGACTGAGGGAGATGAAAATACACAAAACTCACAGTAGCTGACATTTGTAATAAGAACATGCAGGCAGACATGTGATAGAGGAACAATTTGTTCACTCATATATGGACGTGCAGCAGTTTTCCATACGTTATATTGTGTTGAAATAATTTTACCCATAGGACTGGCTCTATCATTAATCAGATTGAAGACACAGCTTAAGACAGCATATCTGATATGTCAAGCAAGAGCAGCAATTCTTACATTGCTGTAATTTTAGTCTTGGGACTAGGAAATTGTGAAATATTCTACCTCATATATCAAAGTTAATTTCACTATATTTAGTTATTAGGCACAGTGATGCTTTATAAAGATGTATTTGCTATTCCATCTCAGCAACCAAGTTTTCTACTGACTCTTGTAGAAGTGTTACCTCCCTAGTGAATCTAATCAATGATTCATCTTGAACCTTATATGCCTCCAGATGCGGCTATCAATGAGAATTCTGGCTCACAAAAGCAGGTTAATAGTAAGTGGATTCTTCCTTAACACTGCCCAAACACTTGAAGATGAGAAAAAATATTAAATTTCTATCCAGTTTGTTTTAACTTTATCCAGTAATATTAAGAAGACTTAAACTAAGTAGCAAAGATTCTTATTAAAGTGATAAAGTGTCACTTACAACGGGAATATAGATTTCTCTGCAAGTATTAACCCAACTCTTAGTTTTCTTGGGATTCCTTTCGTAAGGCGAAGGTCTTGCTGTTTTGTTATTTTACCTATCGCAAAAATACTTTAAAGAAAACCCAGTCATGACACGCCACTTAAACATAGCTCAAACATCACATTGCAAAATTAAGACAGGCCTCATGTTACAATGACCTCACATTTCATCGAAATAACAACATTGCCATGGAGTGATTGAAATACATTAATTTTCAAAACAGAATGTCTGAACAATGTAATTGAGCAAAGTAAATTATCAACCAGTCTGTAAGTTATAAAGAGAGGGGTTTTTTTGTGTGTGTAAGGTATGTTTGTAATTTTCTGAAGCTCACTCCTTCACTTTCTAGTGTCAGCACAACCAGAAGAGACATTTCCAACTTGATCAACTTCCTTTGAGTTTTCTCTCTTCTCTGTATCTCAACTACAGTATAAACTCATTCCAAATCAGTGAAGCACTTGGGTTACCTTGAAACAGTTGAACATGACTATTAGAAATACAGGAAGTTATAGACTATTAGAAATATACCAGATGAAATACAGGGCATGTTTGTGGTAGAATGCAACCCTATTCTTTAAAATTTTGCCCTACAGGAAGTGAGTTAACCTAGATGTAATTGGGACTCAGCTCTGTTTTGAACTTCATTACATGAGTTGGTTACTAGTTCTACTAGGTAAAAGGGCAATAATTAAATGAATCTGAAGTATAATTGGTTTTCAGGATATTTTTATTTCTGGGGAGAGGAGTGAAGGTTTTCTTTTAATTTCCATTCTTCCTTCCCGTTATCTACACATTGTGGTCATTCTTTCCCACTAAACATATCCACAGAGAAAAACACTCCATCCCCCATTCTAACCCAAAAGAAGAAAAAGAAGGAAGATGGAGCAGTTGAAGAGATTGGGTAGCTCCACTGGAACCTTTTCCAGTGAAATAAAATGATAAACTTGTTGAGAAACAGATTTCTGATATGAATGGAATCAGAAAGCAAATATTTATTTTACTTACTTTTTGTTTTACTTAAAAGATTTATGTAGAATGTGTTGGATTCTCCAAATAATGGGGAAGGATGGACATCAGATTTTCTGTTGAACAAGCAAAAACATTGAAAGGCCATTGACATATGATTTAGTCATGTGAACTTTTAATGTACATAAGTTGATTTCTGAAGAAATTATTCTGTGTTAGTCACTTGGTAGCTCTTGCCCTGTAACTCTTGCATGGTAACTCTTGCATGTTAATATGATGCTGAATTTGTATATTTATGTATACCAAACATCTGTCATCTGACTGTCTATGAGGAATTATGGTTATCCCAGGCATGGGGGTCATCCAAAGAATTATATCGACAAATATATCGGAAAAGTAAAATTGTACAGACATTAAGGATAGTCTTCTGTAAATCTATAACTTATTCACTCAAAAAAGGCAATATTTTCTGCTAATCAAAGGATGCATCAATATCTACTTCCTCAATACAAATTTTATGATATTTTACCATAATACAGCAGTATCATTATATATATTTTTCTTTTTATTTGATCACAATATAATATTACAGTCATACCTTGGTACTCATCTGCTTGAAATTCATCGAATTTGGTACTCGAAGCATTTTAACAAGAAAAATTTGTCATTTGTTTAATACTCAGTGTGCAAGCTAGAACT
This sequence comes from Pareas carinatus, assembly GCA_032468095.1. Lineage (NCBI taxonomy): Eukaryota > Metazoa > Chordata > Lepidosauria > Squamata > Pareidae > Pareas > Pareas carinatus. Next base: position 682,637 of record JANHFO010003077.1, on the reverse strand, counting down.
TGTCAGTGTTGATTGTCTCTTGAGTCACTACCTTTTTCAGTGAAACCAAAGGGTCACATATCCTATGCACATCCCCTTGCACTCTTGCCTTAGCTTCTGTGGTTATTTTGTGTATTTTTGTAATTTTTTCTCATTAATACAGGTATTTTTTATTTTATTTAACCTAAGTTATTTATTAATTTTAGATTTATTTCTCATGTAAAGTAATGATATACAATCCTATCTTTTTACATATTAAAATTGTGTCCTTTGTTTTTGATTTGGGAACGGATGAAATTTATTTACATTATTCCTTATGAGAAAAATGTGTTTGGTACTCACTGTTTTTATATTCGTCAAGCCTCTCAGAACCAATTAACAATGAGTATAGAGACACCACTCTATATGGGTTTTTTTTGGAAATCTGTAACTATCTCTAAAGCTTAACTTTTATGTTAAATCTTTAGTTTTAACAATAAATCCTTTAGTATTGTAAATTGTTAAATTTGGTTTAAAAATTTAAAGAGCTGGGGAGAGGGTATCCTATTGTTTTCAGTTATTCTGTATTTTGATGCTATACTTATAAATTTGGAATCTTCTACAAATGAAGAATGAAGTTTAGAGAAAAAAGTGACAAATATAAAAATCATCTTTTTTGTTTTTTATTATTTTTATTATCAACATTAAGATATACAGAAAATAAAAATAAAGGGGGAAATAAGAAATCATCAAAAACACATACCTGAGGCTATATATAACAAAGACTCACTTTAACAGCTTATCAGAATCATCTAACATCTTGGTCCAATACATAGAAGGTCCTCACAGTGCTATTAATTTGTGATCATCTCTATACAATAAGAAACCAGCCAGGAGGGGCACGGGTCCAGTAAGCAAATGGAGGTACTCATCGTCCTTACAGCCTTGTTCACTTCCTCAGGAGTCACTGGCTCAAACTCTTCCCACATAGTAGGACTAAGACCTGCCCTGTCATCTCGGTAGATTCAGCCCAATCAGAGTCCAGGTCCATTCGAATCTGCGTGATTTTATTCGACAAAAACTGTGCAAAGTCCTCAGTTCTACCCTGTAAGGGCTTTTCTGATGACTGATGGAGATAAGCCAGATATATTGGTTCCAAGAGCAACAAGCCAAAAAGCTTGATTTGGGTCCAAAATAATTTGAGCAGAGGAAGACATGGCTCAGACAGCACCTTCTTAGTTCACAGAAGTAGAGGGAGGGGACAATTAGATTTAGAAGATTGATGTCAGCCCTGCTATGGAACACCAAGAACGTAACTGCAAAAAAGGTTAATGTTGGGATCAGCACTTACCAGGCGTTCCTGAAGCCGATCGTTGCAGCCTCCAGTTTCGCGCGAGCTGCTCTATAAATGAAGAAAAAACCATGTTGAGCCCTGATTGACTGAGCCACGCCGTAGCGCCAAATATAAAAGGCTGTCAGCCAGCTCTAGCTGTGGCTTGGAGTTTAAAACATCATTGTGATCGCAATAAAGATTAGTTACTGTTAAAGGAGATTTGACCTGTTATTTCTCAATGTCCATGTTTACCACAGTTAACACTATTATATCATATATAGTAACAGAAACTTGCAATTGTTCTTTTATTTATTCAACATCTAGTGACTAGATATGTCTATGGGAGTAGCAATATTATGTACATACTATACTCTCTATGGGTGTGTTGAAAAAAGTACTTCCTGTTCCTGCTTACATTCTTACCTTTTGAATCTTCTGTGGTAGAATTCAGGTTAACTTTCTAGGATACAACCCAGAAGCATAAGAAAACACAAATTAGTTAGAGCTCTTCCGTAACAAAATTAGTCTACCATGCGGTGATTAGCAGACCTGAATAGTAACCTTCACTAATGCTAATGGGGAAAGAGTCCCAGTGATAGCAATATAGCCTCAGCCTCTATTGATAACATTATCCTTTCAGCTGTCTTGAATCCAGATATACTACATTCTTTCACTAAGTATTAATTTTTAAAGAACACATTAAATTTCTAGAGCAACTTAAGATGCTGAAAAACGGAGAAATTCTTAATATCTCCTTCAATAAATGAAGTTGTATGCCTCAACTGGATGTGAATCACCTGCCTAAGTGATATGTGTCTTTAATGTGTCATCTTCTACCAATGTTTACAATAGCAGAAGTGGCAAGTTTCTTAAAACTAATAAAAGGAAACCATAAAAATATCATTTACGGTGGCTTGGCTCCTAGCCAATATTCCTGAAGACATTTTTCTAATTGGCATGTTTCAGTTTACATGCAATTTATGGCTATTTTAATTCCACATAGAATGACTCCTGTGGGTGTATAACACACAAAAATGGAACTATCCTTATTTCTTGGACTGTAGCTTACAATATGCAGTAATAACATATAAGCCTGCCTTGATATTCTAGAATAATCTTCTTTAACACCTACTTCCTTTGGAAGCCAGCATATGGTTTGACAGTTTTCCTAGAACTATCTGAAAAGGCCTTTGAGCACAATGTCTACAGGGGCTGCTGCTGAATCCATCTGCTCATGGAACTCATTGTGTTTGACTTCTTGTACAGAAAAGAGAGCTTTGCTCTAAAATGCTGTAGCCACTCCTGTTTATAAATAGATCCATGATAAGCCATCTCATGCATCTTCACTACCAGCAACCAGTAGGGTAACCATTCAAATGATGACTGGAACCTTGTATTTAGCAATCCAAAGACACTGTGCCAGTGGGATGTTACAGAATTAGCCTCTATATATGTCAAGCAAAACTTGTATAACAATTCTACTGGATGTGTGTGGTTAAATAAGCTAAGGCCACAAACATATCTCTAGTACTACCGTGTTTCTTGGAAAATAAGAACAGGTCTTATATTGATTTTTGCTCCAAAAGATGAATTAGGGCTTATTTTCCGGTTAGGTCTTATTTTGAGGGAAATACAGTACTAAATGTGTCCATCTGGCTGACGATCTTAACTAGGGCTTATTTTTAGGGTAGGGCTTATATTACGAGTATCCTGAAAAATCATGCTAGGCCTTTATTTTCAAGGAAACAAGGTATGTGGACTATCTAAAATAGCTAAGGCTGTAGAATAGAGATAGTCCGCCTTTCAACAACAGTTGGGGCCATAATTTCTGATGTAATTGCAGACTTAAGTCAACTCAGGCAATTTTATGACAATTGTTAAGGGCATCACATGATTGTTAAGCAGATCAAGCTTCCCCAGCAGGCATATTTGCCAGAAATTGGCAAAAAAAGTCACAGATTGCAATCTTATTTATTTATTTACTTATTTACTTATTTTCCTACTTATTTATTTATTTATTTATAATTGAATTTATATACCGCCCTACTCTCGAAGGACTCAGGGCAGTGAACAGCCAAAAAAACATATACAAACACACAATTAAAACCACAGTTAAAATAATTAAATAACGGCTGATTAAAAGTAAAACCAATTTAAAATAGCTAAAATCCAGTCAAAATCCAATTAAAAACCAGCCTAAGAGGACATGTGAGAAATCAAGACAGCCCAGCCTGGATGAAAAAGTGATCTTAAGAGCACACCGAAAGACCCGGAGATCAGAGATAGTACGTATCTCCGAGGGGAGTTCGTTCCACAAGGTCGGTGCTGTCACAGAGAAGGCTCTACCCCTGTCTAACATATATTAGCTTACTGTACCTGGGAACAGCATCAGCTTTTTTTGCAGCAAAGATACTCTGAGCCAGAAGGAAGAAAAACGGAACCTTAGGTGAGAGGTAAAAATCCAAACATGTTGTAAGTCTGAGTGGAGTTCTCTATCATTAATCTCAGAACATTTAACAAAAATGTGCAGTATGTGCTTTATACTCACTGTTTTCAGATCTCTTGTTTAAAGTATCAAAATATTCAAGGCCTTATTGTTTCCATTTGGACAGAACTAATAGCCTGCCTTTTCATCAGAATAACTATCCTATTTGAATTGAACCCGGCGTCCTATGATTTGAGTAAAATAGCAGCCCCCTTTTGTTAAGAAATGTCCAGCCATAATCCAGTAGCATCCTTAAACAAGCGTAACATCCTAATTAGATATTAAGTAATTCCTGAATAACATATGCTGGGGGAGAAGACTACGTCACTGATTAAATATCTTCCATTACTGTCTCAAGAGGAAAAGGCTTTCCAGCCTTAAGTGAAAGACAGACTACAGCAACAAGAACTGGTTATATTATGCCACTGATATTCTATTTAACAGAGGCAATTTGCTATGCTGACATTTCAGCTACTTTTTTCATATTAGATTGTAACTGAATCCTTTAACCATTCCCAAGTAAAATAGAAAAATGGTGCTAGTAATCTTTCTTCTAAATAATATTGTTGCTAACAGCTTATGGAAAGATTTTCTGAAACCTTGATTCTATCAAAGAAATTGAGAACATTCTATTATTATGAATTGTATTAGGCAGAAGTAATCTATGAAAAAAAATCCTTCCATTAAATTTCAGTTGTTCTCAACAATGCAGAGTACATGAAATATTAATATCCAGTGTTGTTCTTCTTGGTTTTACAGAATTAATATTAATGGTGATGGGGAATATTGCATGAGGAACTCAGTGCATCAGGAGAAGGTTGATTCTTTCCCCCTCAACTAAGATCCTTATTAAAAAAAAATCTTCCATTTACCCATACGGCAGTGAATCTTGGAAAAATTTAAGTCTAATATGGTTGATTGGCTAGAGCATCGCATGCTTCAGCTCCTATTCTATCTCCATTTCAGATTAGGAGTGCTAGTGCTTCATAGCATACCTCATTTTTTCAAGGGTTTGAATTCTAGTAAAATAAGATGAATAAAATTACTTGATAACTTAGATAAGCAGCACCTGAAAGATTATACAACAGCCCCTTTTAAACAAAAGTGTATGATGGAATACACTTCCACACTGGTGGAATACTGAATTCTGAAATCTCTGAAAGGCCTGCTATGTAGTATTTTCCTTGCTTATGGGCATCAATGCTTTCAAATGGGATTACTATGTGAAGGAATGAAAACCAATGTAGTATAATTCCCCCCTTTCCCCTCCCGACTCCCTCCCCCCTTCCCATTCCCTTCCCGCATATCCCATATTTTGTAAATATTGTTAAAGTTCAATGTTAAATTTTTATGTTTTCTGTACACCGCCCTGAGTCCTTCGGGAGAAAGGCGGTATATAAATCCAAATAAATAAATAAATAAATAAATAAATAAATAAATAAATAAATAAATACATACATACATACATAAATAAATAAATAAATAAATAAATAAATAAATAAATAAATAAATAAATAAATAAATAAATAAATAGATAAAGCATTTGAGCTTCAGCTTCACTATCTGTTCTTTCAAAGGACAGTCAGGGTTGATTTCCTTTAGAATTGACTGATTTGATCTCCTTGTGGTCTCTCAAGAGTCTTCTCCACCACCACAATTAAAAAACATTCATTCTTTGGCACTCAGTTCCCCTTATAAGTCCAACTCTCATAGCTATACATTTCTATTGGGAAAACCAAAGCTTTGACTATATATCTTATGATTATGTCAACATTTAATGTTCTATTATCCATTTATCTATTCAATATATTTCCCCACTTTTACTCTTGTGCTTTTCTATATATATACAAAAAGTCCTATGTTTAAAAGCAACAGAAGGTTATGGCAGCTTCCTGTAGCAAAGAGGAACAGACTGTGTGCCAAAAATATGTTCATTACAAGTTGAATGAACAAAAAGGATTGGCTTTTTCTAAGTAAAATGTATGCTTGATGTAGATAGTAGAATGCTTCAGGTTTTCATTTCTAGAGCAAAGCTTATGCAAAACCATCTGATAGGAAAACTTCAAAACATAAAGAAAAAGCCAAAGAGGGTCAAAACTGTCAGGTCTGGTCACAAAAATATTGTTAGCATATCAATTGCAACCTAATGTATTGTTTTTAACCGAACATCTTACAAATCTGACATGAATCTGGCAGTCTTGCTAAGGCTCATTTTTCCTGCCAACAAGATGTCTTTTGAGGCCTAAATTCTTCACAGCCTGCTGTGATAAGAGGGTTGTGGAAATTGATGACTGTTAGACTACTGCCCTGAAACCTTTAATTTCATGCTCTTTTTCTGTGCTGTGTTTTGGTTCCAGTTGGCTTCTGCCTTGGAAACTACAACACCCTGCTGGGTTAAATGTGATGGACAATCTCTATGAAAACCAATCTGTTATTTTGACAGTAGGTTTGGCAGAAGTCAAGACCATCTCTTTCCCAAACTAATCTGAACAGAGGCAAAAGGGAAAGGGAAGGAGAGGGAACGGTTTTTTTTAGAAAGATTTGTGATTCTGCATTTAATGGTTGTGTACTGAATTTTATTTAATTCTTCATTCATTAATATATATATATATATATATATATATATATATGAAAGATTTGTGATTATGCATTTTAATGGTTGTGTACTAAATTTTATTTAATTCTTCATATATATATGAGAATCAGAATTTATTTTGTCATGTGTGTCAGGACACACAAGAAATTTGTCTTCAGTGAACATGCTCAATACCTACATACAACTATGATTACAACAAGATGCAATCAAAGTGTTGTGGGCAGAGAGGCCAGATGGAACAATGGATCCGTAAAGAGTTAATTACTTCCCTTATCTGGCCTCTAAGCAGTGGTCAATGTCAATGTTCATCCAGTCAGGTCAAACAGGATTACAAATTCCAAAGCCGGTCCAGGGTCACAAAATATCCAAACAGAGTCCAAACAGAGTCCAAACAGAGTCCAAACAGAGGTCCACAAGAGTCAAAAGTCCAAAAATTACTAAATCCAAAGTCCAAGTCACCAAAGGCCAGGTTAGGGTTCTTCCAAGTCAAATGACACTGAAAAGCCAAACCAGAGTTTCAAAGAAACCAAGAGGATTTGAGCAGAAACCACAATCACACATTTGCTGAAACTAATCAACTGCTTGATTGGCAACTCTTTCAAGCCTCCGTAGAGGGTGGGGGTCATCTGCCACACCCCCGGCAACACCCAGCAGATTGATCTGCAGCCTCTCTCTGAAGCTCTCAGAGTAATCTCCTGCACATTCTGGCATCCACTACATCATCTCCAGCTGTGATAGCCTCTGGCCTTACATCAACATCTGCCTCCTGCTCGTTTACCTCCTCCCCTCCTGAAACTGGCAAGGCAGCTGAGGGGGAGGGCGGACGAGCCAAGGGTGGAACAGCCAGAGCAGAGGGTCCCTCACCCACCAATTCCTCATCATCTGAGACCTCATCCTGCAAGGAAGCCCTGGACGATGGCCGAGGCACAACACAAAGATACATTTTCATAGACATTTGAGTATATAAGCACAAGCATGATAATTTGTATATATAGGCATAGTCATTGCATATATAGGCATAATCAGTTGTGAATATAAGCATAAGATACATTACATAAAGTAAGTATAAGCTGCAATCACAAACCACGATCTTAAGCATAAATTGTGTATATAGCATAAGATACATTCATAGTCATAAAGTACGTATGCTTTCATCCTGTTATAAAGTGTGAACATCATGTCACAAAAACCCATTACATCCTGTCGCAAAAACACCCTCCACATTAACACTATCGTGTGTGTGTGTGTGTGTGTGTGTGTATGTGTGTGTATATGTTATGTTTTTTGTGCTGGCACATAAATAAATTCAGGCAAGACCAG
>JANHFO010003077.1:578667-589347 GCA_032468095.1 Pareas carinatus | reverse complement strand
ACCCCCCCCAAATCACCAATCACTTCCTCTTCTTTTTCCCAGCGCTTTTATCCACCGCTTTTTACAATTTTTACGGGCAAAAATTTCATCTTAATTTCCAGACCCTTAATAATTTAAAGTGGTACCTCTCAACTTAAGTCCTGCAATTTTTTTTCTTTCAGTGGAATATTTTAGCCAATTTAGACTTCTGTTCTTCTTTTTCCGGCATTGTTATTGCCTCTCGTGTCACGTCTGGTCTTTTTTTTGCCTTGGCATTCCGTTTCATCCCAAAATGGCGCTGAGTGCCGATCTCTTCACCATAGAATGGGAGCTATAAAACAGGCTCCGGGAACGGGGCCACCGCCCCGTTTCTTTCCTCCCCATACGCTCCTTCTTCAGATGCCCCTTTAAGGCATCCTAGGGCACATCCGTGCCCCCAGACAAGGAGATTCCGAGGCTTCGGCGGCCAGAGCCCTGACCGCCTAGCCTCCACCGGGATGAAGTCGGAACCGGAAGTCCTAATGAATTTAATTCTTGAAGCATATTGCATGACAACCCAACACTTTGCCTTGTGACCATTCAGATACTGCCAGTGGTTTAGACTCTTTCTAGAAAAAAATACTTAAAATTTGCTAGTGTGACATGAAATGCTTGATTGACAGGACCATTGTTTTTGAACTTTATACTTTCTTTAAACATTAATTGCCCTTTGTTTCTTCCCCCTATGTATAGATCATTATAATCCAAACCTATTATCGACGATGGCTAGCTATTCAATTGGTAAAAAAACTAAAAGAACAATTAAGATTGAGACTGGAATGGGAAAGGCAAGAAGAACTAAGAAAACAGAGAGAGAGGGAAGAAAAATTGTTGAGGGAGTATAATCGAAGAATGCATCCTAAAACAAAGGATGATTTTGAATTACTTTATCATGCCTTAGAATGTAAGTATCCATTTCTTTCATTGCCAATAAGTAAACACACACACAATAAGTAAGCACAATTTTTTTTCAATTAGATGCAAAAGTAGCCATTGAGAATGCCCAGTTAAACTGGGATATCTCATGCAGATCCGCAAAGTTTCAGATCTTTTCAGTATTGTAACTATTATTCAAGCCTTACTAAATGAGTGTCTGTTCTTTATGTCTACATTGTTGCTCACAAAGTATCTGTTTTAAAACACATTATTAATTTAGTAACCTATATCAAGGAAAAGAAGGAATAACTTGTATTAGCTATAAACTTAGAATTAATTCTTATTAGGATTGCCAGATCTGGGCTCCAAAAATCCCTACAATCATGTCTTGATGGTAAAAGCCAAGAGTAAACTAAATCTCTGTTATCACCTGTTGGTCTTCCAGATTTTTGTAGGTCACATTCATTTCTTTAGAAGACATATTCCATTATCTGTAAACTCCTGTCTATTTTCAGATATTATATTTAGAGATGGTCTAGGTACTTATGCAAAGTAGGGTGGCAGTTATAAGCAAGTTTTGAATGAACATTTATAATTGAAGGAGAATCATATTTTTAGTGCTTTCAATATAAAATCGGTACAATATAAAACTAAGTTTAGCAGGAGCCTCTACCTGATGTACTAGGTTACTATACAAAGATAGGGAAGCTACTTTTTAAAAATAGTTTTTCTGTTTCCTTAAGGAATGTGATTTTTCTGAATTAGTTTACCATTGACTTAAATAACTGCAACATTTTTGCTGATGTCGATTCTTCTACCCTGAGGTTCTATTTTCTTACGTATTATGTTGAAGCATAATTTATCTGTTTTCTTTTCAAGAACTCATCTTTTATAGAATTAAAAGAGCACTTGATTTTTTTTAATGTATTCATCATCTGGCATGCCTTTCCTAGTGCTTCAGAGGTAAATTTAAAAACTAATATAAGAAAAATGAAAAATATTCACCTCTGTGCTTTGCGTAGAATTAGAAGACCATTCCCCTTGAAGTAAAAATTTAATTAGCAATTGTCCACTGTACCCAGTTACCTACCATTCATCTTCTCAAATTAGAAAAATATTGATCTGTTATGAAAACAATCACTCTATTTTAGCTGTTATCTAAAAGTATAATGAAGTAGTTTTATGAAATTCTAGTCTGAAAAAAGGGTCATTGTGAATTTCTATCTGTCTTTAATAGCACTATTGGTAAACATCAGACTGATATCCAATCAGTAAACTATAGATTGCTTTGATTGAGTTAGTGAATGCCATAAAGTCAGTGATGAGTCCTAGTATCCATATAGGTAGACCCTTTTCATAGTAATGTCCATAATGTGATTCTTTAGATCTTCCAAAAGTACACCATTACTAGTCTAATCAGTCTAATCTCCTTGCTCCTGATTACCCTCTTTTTCTGTTTCCTTCCCTCTTTTCCAGCATTGTGAACTTCTTAAGGACCTGGATCTTTGCATCACATGTCTAAAATATAATAATTTGAACCTACTCACGTGTTTTTCAATTGAGAACTCTGGATTGTTTTATTATATGCTATTAGTTGTCTTGATCGTGCATGGCATCCTCAAGAGTTTTCTCTAATCTCAAAATTCAAAAGTGTCAATACTCTTTCTGTTTTGTTTCTTCAAAGTGCCATATTTTACTTCTATAGAGATTTAGTGATCTGTTTACCAGAAATAGATGCAGCATTTAATTGCTGCTTAGGAAGATGTGAGGACAGTAATCCAGTTGCTATGTGCATGATAGTAGCTATTGAGAGTCCAGTACATCAATGTTGAAAGCTGTTTTTGAATTGTGCTGTTTCAGATTGCCTCTCAAATTTCTGTTTGCTCCTGTTTTTGTTCATTATATTCTGAATGCTTCCTCAATAAGTGACTTAATTGTTTTATCTTCAAATAAATTAAAGGAAATTAAAGGAAGCACTTGTTACCCTAATAGCAGTACTTTCAAGTTCTTATAGCATATCAAGCTAAACAGCTGGGACAGTGATCTATGAGTGGATCATTCGCCATAGATTTGTGAAACAGTGCCTATTGATCATTTTGGTAGTTTACTTGAGATACAAAATGTAGATAACAGTCCATAGAGAAGGGACAGTCATTACTATAGATTAAAAAACAGAGGATACATTAAATTATATAAAATGAAAATGCCACGATCAAAGGTTGGAAATTTATTTATTTTATATTTTATGTTTCTAGACTATCCATTTCCCTCAAGGATAAAATTCCAAATTGGATTATGCTACATTAAGGAAGGTTAGCTTAGAGATGGAAATAGTTTTGATTTGTTGGTAGTATTTAACAGCTCATTCAAATTTTTGGCTAGAGTAACTCATTGAAATACAAAGAAAGTATAAATATAAATAGCTTGCAGGTGAATCTGACTCCATGTAAATAGAAGGTGGTTTTTTAAAAGTTGTTTCCTATTAAACAGTGATTGATTATTTTTATTTGTAACTGCTATCCTCACATGGACTGTGATAAGTTATACTAGTGTTGCTTAAAGCATGGAACAGTTCATTGCTATTTAAAGAAGAGTAACAGATTTGTTTGTCACTTGGTTGGGGGAAAATAGTGGTTCAGTCTTTAGATGAAAATGGGATTTTAATAAGCAGTTTTTTGAAATTAATATTTTTAAAAAAGCTTTTCAAAATTATGTAAGGATTATGCTCTTGATGCTTTTGATAACAGGCAGAAGAATACGGAGAGGGCCTTGGAGAAAACATGCCATAACTGTGGGAAACTCTGAACTTTGCTTGAAAAGGAGAGAGAAAGTCAAAATTACTACCTTATGTCTCTTTTTGTATAAGAGTGAAGAAAGGACAAAAGCTGTCAGGCTTCAAGATTCTGTTACTGAAGCCAATAATAATGCCTTTCTTCTTGTTTATTGACTTGGTCTATTCTTTAGGACTGGCAAGAGGATAGTGCATTAAATCCAGTTTTTAGAGTCCAGCTCTGAGTTGCTGCTTAGATACCTTTGAAAGACTTCCAATACTGGTTTTCAGCTCTTTGTGTATTAAATAGGGTTTAGCAATCCACGTGGTTCTGGGAAAACAAATAAAAAGTGCTGAGAGACTTTGCACAGTTTATGTATTGTTTTGTTACACAATCTGCCTGACTTGATTGATACATTGTTATTATTGTATGCTAATAGCAGAAAGAATAAATTCATAATAGATTAATGGCTGTCAGACACCCTCAACTGAATGCCAACTTGGTTATGAAAATCTAGCACTATAATGATGCAGCATAGCTAAATGTAAATTAGTGTAGTGTAAATTATGAGTTTGCAAGTCCACATCCTTTACAGCTACTACTTTAGCTGTCTTGTCAGTGGATGAATGACTGGTTATAACTTTGGGTTTGTTTTTTTGTTATTGTTTCAAGCAAAAAGATGCACGATTAATCAGTCGGAGCGAACCCCTTATTTCCACATATGTGATGACTGTAAAACCTTGTCCAAAGTATCAGAAATGAACCCATTAATAAGGAGGATAGAATCAGCACTCAACTGTGTTATTATGGCTGTGATGTAAGCTCTGAGGATTTTAAGCATATTCAGAATATAACCTAGTGTACATATAAGACCGATCAGCAGATGTAGATTGTTTCTTTTTCAGCTTATTTGTTCTAAAATATTGTGGCTGAATTTGGTGAATGGTGGAAGATCTGAATGATTAGTCTGGCACATACTTGTAGTGCTATCAAAATAGGACTATTAGATTTAGAATTAGGGTTAGGGTTAAGGTTATTCTCCAAGTGTGTCTGGACACACAAGGAATTTGTCTCTGGTGTACATGGTCTATACTTACATACAGGCTATAATTGACAAACTGTGTTTACAATCATAAGGCTATAACCTGCTCCTCTTTGATGCTTAGTCACTCCAATAACTATGGTCTGAGGATGGCATTATACCTCCATACTTTATCCATTCCCAAATATAGAAGAGCCTTCTCCTTAGCCCATTTTAATGTTTTGCCCTCAGCTCTACTCGAAGGTTGATTTAAGAAACGCCCACTCAGTGAGCGACTATGCTCTTGTGTAAAGACGGAGATTGAAACGCTGGAGCATGTTTTAATACACTGCCCTATGTATAATGCAGCTAGAATTAAATTTTTGCCTTTCCTTAGAACCGATTTCTCTGGCCCCAGTGATGGCAATTTGGTTCTTTACTGTCTAGGGGACGATTTACCCCAAATTACTACACAGGTCTCTACATTTCTTTTAAGACTCGTAACTTTTAGGAGAGAATGTTGTTATTCCCTTTAGTCAAGGCTTTGCTTCTGGTTTTGGTCTGTGACTGTAAATAAATGATGATAATTCAAAAGGGCTTTGAAATAAAGACTCTCATAGGGCTATAATTGATAAAGAGTGATTACAATCATAAGATACATTCATAATCAAAGTACATTCATCATGTCATGTTATAAAGTACAATCATGTCACATGTCAAAACATTTGTGACAACACATGTCGCAAAACACATTCATCATGCCATATTTTTTGGAACAGTCATAGAATACTAATAATCAATCTACAAGTCAAATCTACAAGTCAATCTACAAGTCAAACTAGGATACTAAATGACACATATACACTATACTATATATACTATACACTATACTATACAAAGAAGAAAACATATCTTTGTTATTGGCTATATTACTTGTTACTGAGAGTCTTCATTTTTGTGTTAAAAATAAAAAGTGCTACAAAAGGATTGGGAATATGGTTTGTATCTAATGATAGAATAGGAAAAGAGACTTCTTGCTTTCTCTCATTTTAAATAGCCTCTAAGAACTGCGACTGTGTTTTCCTCAAAATAAGAATGGGTCTTATATTAATTTTTGCTACAAAAGATACATTCCAGTTAGGTCTTATGTCTGCCCGATGATCTTAACTGGGATTTATTTTTGGGCTAGGACTTATATTTTCAAGCATCTTGAAAAATCATGCTAGGGCTTAGGTCTTATATCTGGCTGACGATCTTAACTGGGGCTTGTTTTGGGGGTAGGGTTTATATTACAAGTATCCTGAAAAATCATGCTAGGGCTTATTTTTGGGAAAACGGTATTAACAAGGGAGACATACAGTAATACACAGCTTGAGATATTTTGCTTCTCTGGCAGAGCAATTAGTGTCCTTCTCATCTTTGCAATGAAGAAACAAATTCAAGACACAAAGTTATGTTACAAAAGTATAGAAAAACAAGTTATTCCAACAAGGTGTAATTTCAACCAAAAACAACCTAAAATTGATCACTTTTTCATTTTCATAGTGCTTCTTAATATAATAATATTATAATTATAATAATAATTATAAAAAATACCTTGTAGATCAGATGTTTCCTACAGAACATTTTCATTTTGACTGCACTTCTAAAAAGTTAGAGACTGTGCCATTAGACTCTGAGGTAATATTATTTTGTAATGAAGAAGCAAATATCAAAAAACGTGTCCTAGTATAACCCCTGCACTTATCCCCAAATAATCTCTCATAAGTGTATCATCAATATGGCCTGAAAGCAAATAGATTGGTGCTACTTTAAATATAATCTAGCTATTGAGATTTCCTTATTCAGAGTTAGAAACCTATATGTCTTCTTTCTTTTTAGCTGTATTATTACATGTTGCTAGTGACATAAGAAGAAGTGTATATATTACAGAAAATCTTTCTCATATTGATTTAACTTTAATTGAAATTGATTTGAATAACCTTATGGCTTCTCCTGGTGTATATCAAGAATACTTAATTAGTAAATAATAATTTAGAATAGCCAAATAGCAACTTGCATAGTTTCTGTTTATTAAGACCTGACTAATTTAAAAGATTTGTTTTCTGTTAGTGCTTGGTGAAGACTAATGAAAAAAATGAAAGCTGAAAAAATTCAATGTAGTTTTTTTGTTGATACAGTATGGAGAAAAGAGGAACTTGAGGGCATCAACAGCACTTTCACTGGAGCTGAACGGAAAGCAGCTCTCTGTGGACTTTTAGAGAAAGAGACTCAGCTGATTGCTTGCATTGGGAGACACAAAATAAATGCAGCAGAAGACAACCATGAAAAAGCAATCCTGTCCTTTCTGGAAAAGGTCAGTGAGATAATTTCTGTCTTAGTGTACCAAGAGTTCAAAAACCAAAATTAACATTTGCAAACTAGCAGCATACTGTGAAGAAAAGCACAGTAATTAACATACCAGTTGGAGATATGATTTGTGAGCTTTATGCATGTCTGGCAGTAAAATTGTCTCATTAGTTATAGTTATTAAAAGTCTTTATGTATACTCATAAATTTGATGAGAGTTTCTTTTCACCTATGTACAGAGAAGCCACCACTTACATCTTAATTTACTTAATTACATCTTATTGAAAACGATGCTAACCGTGCCCTCTGTAACCTTTAATTAATACAGCATTATAGGCATGTGGGGTAAATTTATTATAGTAATTTCATTCACATTTCCAGAATTTATATTCTACGATATCTTATTTCTGTCACTGTTACAACACCAGACCCCTTTGGCTCCACTGCAGGAAAATATATTTGAAATTTTGGGTAAGACTTTTCTGGAAAACTAGCTATTTCACATGTAAAATATTTTTTATTGGGGGGGAGTATTTAGGGGAAGATTACAGCATCAGTAAGTAAATTAACTATACTCATCATCATCCCGTTTTCAAGTGAAGAAACTGGTAGAGTTGCATCTCAAGGAGAATTTGTTTTTGATCTGACTTTCCTGTGTGGATCATATTGCTGCTGGATAGTTTCAAGTTGTAACATGTCAGATAATTAATGATAATTCTTTTCCTATCTCATTTTTAAGCTTCCAGTGGCCTATTATTTTCCAAATCTCTAGCAAGGATCTTGACAAACATGAGCATTGGACCTTATTCAACAATATGCATTTCAGTGGTGAGAAGAGTAAGTTCCTGCATTTAGGCAGGAAAAATGAAATATACAGGTGCAGAATAGGTAGCACTTGGCTCAACAGTAGTAACCGTGAGAGGGATCTAGGTGTCCTGGTGGGCTGCCACTTAAATATGAGCCAGCAGTGAGCTACAGCTGCCAAAAAAGCCAATGTGGTCCTAGGCTGCATCAACAGAGGAATAGCATCAAGATCACAAGAAGTGATAGAACTGCTTTATGCTGCACTGGTGAGGCCATACTTGAAATACTGCATTCGGGTCTGGTTACCATGATACAAAAAAGATGCTTAGATCCCTTTGAAAGAGTGCAGAGAAGAGCAAGAAGAATTATAATGGATCTGGGGGCTAAATTGTACAATGAATGGCTAAAGGAATTAGGTATGTTTAGCCCAATGAAGAGAAGGCTTAGGGATGACGTGATAGCCATCTTCCAATCCTTGAATATCTGTCATAGGGAAGAGGGGGGTCACGTTGTTCTCCTGTCCTAAGGGCTAGACAAGAAGCAATGAGTGGAAGCAGGTCAGAGAAAGATGCAACCTGAAACTAAGGAGAAATTTCTTGACTGAGAACAATTAATCAATGGAACAGCTCCTGGCATTGTGGGGGCTCCATTGCTGGAGGTTTTCAGGAAAAGATTGCATAACTATTTGCCTATAATGGTAAAAGAGCTCCATTCTTGGGCAGGGGAGTAGAACAAGACCTCCGAGGTCCCTTCCAGCCCTATGATTCTAATTATCAGGTACACTTTAAGCCAAAACAAGTAAAGTAAGTAAACTGTAATTTTAAATTGTTATTCTGCATTATGTGATTTTTGTTTCAGAGAACAATTGAATATACTCACATATATGATTTGGACTAAATAACCAAGTATTTCATTTGTATATTAGAGTTCTCTTATAATGATAATCTTACAAACTTAAGATTTCTAGCATTAAGACGAATTCTTCATTAAAAGAAACTTCAGACTGAAATTAAAATATAGAAATAGTAAATAAATTCACCATTGCTTTGGAATAGTAGCAAATAAAGATTTATAAAGAGCAGTAGATAAGAAAATAAAGAGCAGTAGATAAGAAAAAGACATAAGAATTAAAAAAAATATTATTTTAATCAGGGTAAATATCTTAAATTGCTTATCCACCTTTAGATGTCACTAGCAGCCAACATTATAATTGAAGTAAACTTAGAAGCTTTGACATTTCCAAATGCACAACATACAATAATGTACAATATCCATAAATATTGCTTTCCCTAATTTTAGTATTGATTCATTTCTATTCTTCAGTTTCCTTCATAAGAATTCCCCCCTACTAGAGATGGTTTCTATTTGGAGAAAATGTATAGGAAACCTTACCAAATTTATGTCCAATTCCCTGCTGAAAGAGAAAATTAGATGGAAAAAGCAGTTAGTAGTTAACTCCAGTTTAACAAGCAAAAATCCTACTTTAATTTAATAAGCAAAAATCTGCTTTCCCCATTCCACTGCAAGAGACAGCTATCTAGCTATGATTTGCTGACAATTGACTCTCGGGATTGTTTTGAATGACAGCAGAAACTAAACTATGATATATTGGGGAACAACAAGAGGCTGTATCTGCTAAAATGTGGGCAAGAAGAGAGGAAGGCTTAGTGGAATTACCATTGACAGATGGAATGGATAGAGAGATTCTTTTGAAGCAGGAGGAAGACAAGTGTTGAGTAGTGTGCCACAGAGTTCCCTTCTGGGTCCAATCTAAAAGGTTAGAAATGATTAAAACAAAAGAGTGAAAGGCATGCTCATAAAATATGCAGTTGACGCAAAACTGGATATTAAAAAAACTATTGCTCAGAGAAAGCTGACATTGTTCTAAATTGTTACAAAGGTTGCACAAGATGAATAAGAACTCTCTTGTGACTTGGTAGCGGATTCTGGTTTTACTGATTCTACTTCTAAGACTATGGTTTAATGACAAACTGTATTTTGAGAAACTTCTGAAGTAGTTCGATTTTCTTTCTTGCTTTGGCTCAACATTTCAGCTGCCTAGGTTGATGATTTTTATTCTCATTTCCCTAGTCTTTTTCTAGCTGGGACTTGTCTTTTATACATGTACCACTCTGCATTAAAACGCACACACATAATTAAGCCATAAATTAATTCATGACACACATATATTCATCATATAGTTTGAATAGATAAAAGGAGAGTATGTACCTTTTTCTCACTCCTTTGCCAGAAGTCAGTATGTTTTGCTATAAATTACTAAAGTCTTTTTTAGTTTTCCTTGTGATTGATCTAGGACACTATATGTAAATATATTTACAAAATGAATACATTTTTAAAGCCTTTTTGTAGTTTTAAGATATTCCCTGAATGTTTTAGGGAAAAAGAAAATGTTGTTTGTTTATTGTTTGAACTTTCTACAAATTTTTCTTTGGTTTCACAATTTCTATAGAATGCTTTTAGACATTTTAAGTTTATAAGATGAAGTTATAATATTGTTCAAAAAGGGTAAAAACTTTAGGTTTAAGATATGCCATTTCCAACATGTTTCTTGGTTATCTGAGACAAGGAACATTATTGCTCATTATATAACCTAAGTTTTAGTTCTTAATTAATAATAATAAAGGTGATATATCTTGAATGTATTATATTACCTGTATGTCTTGCAAACGCCTTGCTTGGAGCCAGACAAATACAGGTGAAACTCTAAAAATTAGAATATTGTGCAAAAGTTCATTTATTTCATTAATGCAACTTAAAAGGTGAAACTAATATATGAGATAGACTCATTACATGCAAAGTGAGATAGTTCAAGCCTTGATT
>JANHFO010003077.1:520335-534154 GCA_032468095.1 Pareas carinatus | reverse complement strand
CCTGACAACTATTTCTTCTTCAAACACTTCTATAAACCAGTTCTCCTTTATTTTAATAAATATTTCTGCATTCAGATACTCTTTCTCTTCTTTTTGCTTAACCATTCCATTCTCCACTACAGAATTCAATTTACCACCCTTGCGGCCCTCATTACTATAACACATTTTTTTCCCAATGTCTCTGGAAGAAATAATAGTTTTATCTGTCTTTCTGATCCTTGTTTTTCTTGTGTTTTCTCCTTCTTCTACTTTGTCCTGATATTTTTTCCGTTTAAAAAAATCTCTTTTCAGCTTCCCTCTTTGTTGTTAGCAACGTCTCTCAAATAGTTTAAGTATTTCTTCCACACGCACTGAGAACTTATCACTAGTTAAATCTTGTTGTATCTCTTCTTTTATTAACTCCATTTTAGCCAATTTAGCCAACTATTTTTATTCTGAATTAATTAAGTCCAATCTTTATAATCTAACTTTTATTCCTCAAAATCCATAATCCCAATCTTTCTAAGTCTCATTTAATATCCACTTAGTTTCAGGCCTCAAAAATCCAAGTCTTCATAAGTCAATCTATGTTTTTTGTTCTCAGTCACGCGCTTATTCGCAAACCATCATCAATCTTCCTTAACACCATTGCTCATTTCAATTAGAATCCAAATCAAACAGTCTTTAAATCTTTTGTATCTATCTCAAATAAATCACAAAAATTCACAAATAGAAGAAGTAAAAATTCAACACCTCCCAGACATCTTCCATTTTAAGTCTCTTTCAAGCTTCCTTCATAGTTTCACTCCCCTGTAGATTTCAGTCGCCCTTTTTAAAGCTTTTTTCAGGAATAATTTATCATTCTTTTCCAAAGAGGCCATAAATTTTCCTTTAATAGAGTGTAATCATGCATTTTACTTATCCTCACCAGACCAGATGTTTTCAGTCTTTTTGCTTCCGTCAATGTTAGTTTCGTATTGTTCCAGACCTCTCCCTAGTGGTGCAGCTTTTGTGGACGCCCTTTTCACTAACCAGAGAAAAAGAGTTGTGCAGGTTAAGCTCCCCACATGGCCTCTCTCTTCAGCTGCCCCTCCAGGGCAGTCTTGGGCAGTCGTGTGCCTCCAAAACGGGGAAAAGAAGGACTCGACACTGGAGCCCCAGCAGCCTCGTCCTCATCAGGAGAAATTAGAACTGGAAGTCTCAAACTTCACTTATGAATGCAAATCAAAATACAACCCTACAATGCTTTCAGAAGCTATTCTCTGAAGAAAGTACTGTCAAATGTAAGATGTTTTTTCCTGGTAAATTTATTCCTCCAAGTTCTTTATATAAATTTTCCTGATATAAAGCCAAAACCATGGCCCAAATTCCCTATAGTATCCCCATCTAGATATGTGGTTTTAAGGACTGCATTGAAAGAACTCAGGCCTTCTTTCTTAGGAAACTCCTAGGTCTTCCTCCCTGCGTTGGATTCGCTCCAATGTACTTGGAACTGGGCATTCGTTCTCTTGAATGCATGGCGTGGATTAATACATTCAAATGGTACTTCTGGGTGCTCTTTTTGGAAGTCTCTGATAGTTACCTTTCCCTGGCGTTTGTTGACTCTCATTCTTCTCGCTGCGAGAGAGAGCTGATGAAGAAACTCCACCTATTGGGTTTTTCAGAGGAGGATATGGGGAATTATGGCCTAAAGGAAGCCCAATATAGAGTAGTCCAACAGCTGATCGACTTAGACCTGCAATACTTACGATCTAGAGCTAATAAAACCTGCTCCCCTTTGATGCTTCGTCACTCCAATAACTATGGTCTGAGGATGGCATCATACCTCCATTTCCAAATATAGAAGAGTCTTCTCCTTAGTCTGTTTTAATGTTTTGTCCTCAGCTCTACTCAAAGGTTGATTTAAGAAATGCCCACTCAGTGAGCGATTATGCCCTTGTGTAAGGGTGGAGGTTGAAATGCTGTAGCATGTTTTAATACACTGCCCTATGTATAATATTTTTGCCTTTCCTTAGAACTGATCCCTCTGGCCTCAGTGACGGCAATTTGGTTCTTTACTGTCTAGGGGATGGCTTACCCCAAATTACTACACAGGTCTCTAAATTTCTTTTAAGAGTCATAACTTTCAGGGTGAATGTTGTCATTCTCTTTAGTCAAGGCTTTGCTTCTGGTTTTAAATGCTTTTATATTCGTATTTTGGTCTATGACTGTAAAATAAATGATGATAGATAGATAGACAGACAGACAGACAGACAGACAGACAGACAGACAGACAGACCCCTCAGAAAACATTTTCCATTTTGATTCTTTAAAAAGGAAATTTACATTTGAGTACTCTTGATTTATATTAATTCTTGATGAATCTTAATCTTTTCTTATAATGTGCAGGGTCAGATAAAAATCCAAAAAGTACATATATTAGATTTAATCTTTTAAAAATCCCCATTTTGTTTGCAGTTCCTGCAAAATTTGTGACTATTTGGTACCATAAACATGTAGTTTCATATGTTGTGATATGGATGCTCATGGAAGCTAGCAATGCCTTGACTGATTAAGTAGGTGTATGTTAAGCCTTCTGATACACATTTTCCACCCTATTAATTTACAGTATTCACATTAGCCATATTTAGTGATAGCTTACTTAATAGCTAATTGGGGAAAGGAAGCATGCATTATTTTTTAATGTCCATTAAACTGGAGAGTACCCACTCACAATTATTGGTGGCACTTACATAATTACTTTTCTATGCCAGTAAGGTAAGGAGAGTTATTTATATAATAATTTCATTGTGCAAATGAGGTTAATCAAAACAGAAAAAGGATCAATTCAATATTAATTAAATTCCATTGAAATCCTGTAAACTGGGGTTCACAGTTCTTATGTCAGAAGTATGGTGCAGCCTACATAATACAAAGGAAAGAATAATAGTAAATACTGGCTTTAAAAACATCACTAGTGTTGGCAGACATTAGATTTGTGTTGGAACATTAGTAGCTGAGGATCAGTAGCTGCTTATGCGGCTATTCTTGCACTGACTTTGATATTTCCCTCCCCCAGAAATTGAATATTAAAATTGAATAGTGTGTGTTTGCAATATTGTGTGCTATTAACCAGCCATTAATATTTTGCCCCTTTGGACATTCTTTTTTAATAAGGAGATGCATTACAGTTTCAAAGTGATTTATTAAATTACAATCATTTACTGTGTTCTGAATACTTTAGAATTGTAGATGGATTCAGGGACAGTGATCAATCCCATGACTGACCCTGCCATTTGGCAGTTGTGATCCTGAGAAGTGACAGTTGGATTTTGGAGAAGAATTTTGTGTGTGTGTGAAGGCCCCGTCCCAATGACAATATTGAAGAAAGATTTACCTGCTGAGTCAATTTGTTTCCATATGTTGAAGAGAAGGAAAGTGACATCTGGTTTACCTTCTCATCAAAATGTCTTGCGCTTGTCTTGCCAACTTCATTTGTTTTCACCTCAACAGCTTAAGGTTCAAGCAGATTCTCTGGCACTCCACATGAGGAAACATACATGTGTTGTTTGTGGATGGTTGCATAGATGTTTCTTTTATACATAACTGAATTTCCTACTTGAATGTGCCTTGCCTTGCCCCACTTTCCAGCAGGATGTCAGAACCAATCAGCAGGCAAAGTATATACCTCCACAAAACCCGCAATTGGCATTTGGGAGATGTTTACATCAGCTTAAAACTGGTGCCCCATGGTTCATGGGGTCGCAAAGAGTCAGACATGACTTAGCGTCTGAACAGCAACAGCAGCAGCAGCAGCAGCAGCAGCAGCAACAAAACCAATCAGCTCTAAAACAATCATACTTCGATATTCGACTGCTTCAAAACATGTCGAATTCTGTGTTCAATGCATTTTGAAGTAAAAATCTTGTCCTAGCACTCATCTTTCTCCCAGTAGTCAATGTGCAAGATAGAACTTTCTGACTTTGTCTGCCTTGTGGCTCTCTATTTCTTCTGGCTGAAATTTCTTGTTGGTTTTAGTATTCAGTGCATCTTCTGGAATAAATTACAGACAAGTGCCAAAGTACCACTGCACTCTCAATGCACTGCCCCTAAAGAAGAGTTCTGGCAATCACTATCAACTTCTGTCACCTGTAGAAATTTAGGCTCCTCTGTTCTTTTGTAAGATATACCAACATGAGCGTTTCCTACTCACTTTATGAAAGAAAAGGACAAAATCACAATAGACACGTTAGTCATTTGTTCACTATTTTTACCCAGAAGCAATAGTGATGATAAGGAGTAGATATTGCTAGTTTTTCCCTTGTCCATGTCCAGTTGTATGGTGATTACTGTTTTTGCTTACTCACCGCTTGGTGAGCTATAGATGGCAGATAAATAGATGAAATAGTCATTAAAAATAAATGACAAGTGGTAAGCCATTGAACCATGTATCTGTCCGTATAGGTCAGTTCTTGCATTTTCAGAAGAAAATATATATTTGAATGATATCTTTTAATCCATTCATTAATTTTTCCTGAAGTTGAATAAAGAGATTTGTGCAATATAATACAATTTAAGAATCATATAATAAATAGATGAAATTAAAAAAAACATAAACCAAATATTTGAGAACAGTAGCATGGCTAATTATCAATTATTATTTTATATTTTATAAAAATAAAATAAAATAAACTGGTTTATCATGAGGATGCTCCAACAGCTATTGCCTAAGAGGGAACAGATGGTTTTTTAATTCATTTTTAACAAATGATGTTAATGACTGTGTGCTCTAGAATAATGTATCTCAAATGCTTTAATTGGCTTCCCTTTGGTTTTGACGTGAGAGTCGCTAATGTGGCACTGGTTGCATAAGTTGACCCAAGAATGGATAAATGTTCTTATTAGCATCTAAACATTTGCTTGCTAAATTTGATGAAACCCATATGATCATTATGATGTAGGTTGATTCATATTCATGTCTTTGCTGAATTTCAACAAGAGATACAACACAGCTCTTGTTTTCCAAATGGTAGGGACACAAACCTGAAGTGACTTGTCATAAGATTCAAAGAATATAAAATTCCCCCATGTTTTTTTTTAACTTGGAGGTACCCAGAGCTGCCACCAAACTGTCATTTTTCATGTAACCGAAAGGAGAAATCATTCAATCTTACTAATCTTAAGAAATCACGAGAGTAATCTTAATTAAACTTAGTCTTTAATTTCAATGTGATTAAGTCAAATCTTGTTTCTAGGCTAGTTGCAATTATTATTATTTCTTGTATTTACCCAATTCTGGAATGTGAAAATATGACCCTTGATCTCTGCAAAGCTATCTATGCTAGCTATAAACTAACTGTACATACCTGTGACAAATAATTTCAAGTAGAGAATTTCTGCTTGTGACAGGACATTTATCATGTCATTCTTCTTCTCCATTTCTGCAGTTGAACTTCACAACTGTATGTGGGGGACCTGTAAATATCTTTCAGTGACTTTGGGAGATCCTTGGTTTTCTTAAAAATGGGATATCCACAGTAGAATTATATTTGTGGGCACTTCTAGTTAAAGTACCTGCAAACATAACTTTTGTTGCTGGTAGCCAGAAAAAAGGACTTTTCAAGAAGAGGAGGGGCCTCATGCAAGGTTGCATGGATGGTTCTGCTTTGATGGAAGAAAGCATGCGATATGTAATAAAGAAAACAATATATATGGACATCTGCCTAACTTTGCATAGGGAGATGATAGTCAAAGCACAATGGAGTGGTTAACTGGCAACAAAGCTATTAGTTGGAACTCTTCTGAGCCAAGAATATGGACAGGATGTTTAGCAGCAGTAAAACACTTGCTTTAGAATAGCAACTCACATTAATGCATCACAAGAAAGTAAACAGTTTCAGAATTTGACTAATGCAGGCAAAAAGGTTTTATGCTTTTGCCAAGAAAAGAAAAGTAGCCTGAAAAGCTTCTTCACACTAATTATCACCATATAATTTTTAGACAGATTCCAAGATCGAAATTATTGGCTTTTCCAGGGATTTGACTGATAGTAACTTGGAGGATAAAAAGACATTAGGGACCTTCTACTGTTTAAGCTAATTCACATTTCACTTTTTAGACCCTTGGAGCAGGTGTTACTTCCCTGGAATCCGGAGGGAG
Source organism: Pareas carinatus (assembly GCA_032468095.1). NCBI lineage: Eukaryota > Metazoa > Chordata > Lepidosauria > Squamata > Pareidae > Pareas > Pareas carinatus. Next base: position 528,037 of record JANHFO010003077.1, on the reverse strand, counting down.
GAAGTTGGATTGAGAGAGACTTAGTCAAGAAAGACATTGACAGTGGGTCTGTCTCCTTCTGAGATATCTTGCTCTGTGGTGGCACAGTGGTTAGAATGCAGTATTGCAGGCTGACTCTGCCCACTGCCAGGAGTTTGATCTTGACTGGCTCAAGGTTGGCTCGGCCTTCTATTCTTCCAAAGTTGGTAAAAAGATCTTAAAAGATTCTAACTGTTACCATATTGCATGCCAGTGCTTTTTACTTCTTGGTAGGTTGGTTGCAAAACAGACAGTTTCATACCTACTTATTTCTAAAACATATAGGACATTATCAATATTGAACGTTTTCCTTGTTTTCAGCAAGGTGATTTTCATTACTGAGTTGTTTGTGTAATGAAATTGCTTGTCAAATTCTAATTGAAGATAATAGAATTTATTTTGCATAATGAAACTATAAAAGATTGTAATCAAAGCTGATCAGAGTATAAAAAACAAATCACCTCCTTAAGATCTTTAATTAACTACTTCATAATTAACTGCTATTTGTATTTACTGCAGGAATTTCTTGAGACTTCATCATCTTCATTGGTTTTGCCAGCAGTTGATTGTCATGCTGTCAGTCATTTTTCAGGCCACCTCCAGAAGACTCTGAACTGGAACTTGGTAAATGTAGACAGCCATGACATCTCCAAGCTAAGAGTGAATATCTCCAAACCTAATTTATTTGAGATAAGCCTACCACCAATCAGTAGGTATGAAGTTTCATAAGGACTAAAGATCTTGCATGCTTTCATAGAGCAATTGAGGGATTTTTAAACAGTGGCTCTGCTGTAAGAATAAGGTAAATTGAATAGGAGTTATGAATTATAAGCAGTAATGTACTTCCCCTAGATATAAGAAGATCAAACAGCCCAAGATTGTCCTATATTACACAAATCCTTCCAAGTTTTAAAAGAATACATGGATGGAGTCATGGGAGCAACTTGGTAAATTATCACAAGAAAAAATTCCCTTCCCAATAATAAGGAACATAATCATACTGAAAGTATATTTAATTGGTATATGAAATCCTAACATATCTGAAAAGAACCAACTTGAGAAAAGCAGCTCCAGATTTTATGCTTAATCTGGAAAATCCTGAAATGATTTATGTAGAATATATTGGACACATTGAATTGATCTATTTACTTCAAATAGAAATTTCCCTCTCTGCTGGTTTCGTTTTTGCCATGATCTCTCATTTTGGGCTGTTCTATAGGTGTTGTCAGCCATCTTATTAGGTAAAAATCATTCAACTGAAGCCTAAGGTATTAAGACTGGCAAAAACCTGATTATCTGTCTTACTTAATAAAAGCTGTTCTGCTGTCAGTTTGTTTTTAACCAGTTTTCATTTTCTTTCTGAAAGAGCAAATTACTGGCCAAAGATTTGATCCCTTAGAGAGGAAATGATTGTAAATAAAAACCCAAACTAGATATGACATGTTTACCCGGGTACATTTCTATCATGTTGTTGTTGCTGTTATAGTCATCATCATCATCTCATTTTTAAATATTGTCTGTCAAGTGAAGGGTCAACTTACCCTTAACCTTATGTCATTATGCTATTCTGATTATTTTCCATTTTGCAGACTCAATGCAAGTCATTGGAGTACATAAGCCACTATATGACATTTTAAATGATACTAAAGTTGGTTAAATATTGCAGAAAGCAGGCCCAGCTTCTGAGACATGTTAAAAATTGTGCTTAGTTTTTATATTCATAACTGTCAGCATTTTCTTATTCAAAATAATCTTCCTTTAATGGATCCCCTATTTATTTCAGGGCTATATAATTTGTCAAAACATTCACTGATAATGATAATTGCAACATGATATCTTTGCTACACTATTTGAATATGAAACCATATTTTGATGTTTCCTCTTGAAAGTATACTAAATAATTTTGTTATTAAATGAAATGTTTTTAATGCAGACTGTTTACCCATTAGTTACTTTTGCAATGTTTTAGTTTTCCTTTCAATATTTTTCATGCAGAAAAGATAAACTTCCCATTCAAAACAAGCTCATGGAAAATGGTAGGTGATTAAATAAACTTACCTACAAAGAATAAATGGGGAAGAACTTTGGCAAGAGATGATATGATCAGTAAATGTAAAAGGAAAAATGGCTGTTGTTATGCTGGATAAGGATATTTTTGCTTCTTTATTTTAATTTACATATTTGAGTTATACTCTTTCTACTGCTCTGTGAAACATAACTAATAAAATGTAAAAACAACAGCAGGCTATAAAAAGTAAAACTACAAATCAAAACCAACAATACACACTTCAAAGATATCCATTATTGGACTTCAGCTTGCATATAAATTAATATCCCTACTTTGGGTTCAAACTACACTGCTGTATTTGAGACTTTTGCCCAATCATTTAATAAATCTGCAAATTTACCAAAGCTGATAGATCTTTGTTGTGTACTGGAAGCCACATTGTAATATTTAAAAGAGCCGCGGATGCTGGAGATATGAGGTTTTGAAAATTAGGGGTGCAGGGGCTGTTTGAGCCCAGTCTGACTTCAGCATCAGCCAGGGAAGATGTCTCCCCACCCGAGGAGGGCTTTTTCACCCTCCGGGATGACGGGGAACTGGCTAGTTGAGGCTCCATGGGTCGGAGGTAGTAGCAGCGGTGTCATAATAATGGTGCCATGATGAAAGCGGTAGCAGTTGATGCTGCGGTGCAGCGCCATGTTTGAGAGAAGGGCAACAGATGTCAATGGAAGCGGCAGTGCCAGCTGTGTCCTAAGGCTGTGTTGCCAGCGGCGCAGGGGCTTCGAACCGACTGGCTGGAAACCCCATGGACGGAGGTGGCAGCAGTGGCGGCGCCATGATGATGGTGGTAGCAGTCTGTGCCGCAGATGTTTTCCTTATGGTTAGCGCTGCCATATCCTTCTTGTGGTTAGGGAGAGTGGCGGCAGAGCAGCGGCGAAAGCGACAGTGTCTCGAAGCTTGTTTTGCTGGCCTCGCAGATGACCTCTCTGTGGCCAGGAACAGCGGTGGCTGGGGTGGTGCCAGCACCCAGGGTAGCGCTGGACGAGGGCAGACGGGGGAGTTGTCGGCCTGCCTAATGTCATCCAGACTATTTTGACTTCATCTGTCTGTTTCCCCCTGGCTTGGACTAGGTCAGAATGTCATGGTCTGCTAACTATCCGGACAATTCTGAATTGCTGGCCTCGTTCCTCGTACCCTATGCAGATCTTCTTTTATGTATTGTTTATGTATTCAGCAGCTCAACTCCATGCACTGCGAGATTCCCCCCTATCGCAGGTGTGGCCCTCTATGTTATTGAGGGCCTATCCTGATGATGTGCGTTGGAACCTCAAGAGATGGTTCATGGCCAAAAATAGATTGAGGGTTTTTTAAACTAAGTTTTAAAGGGATTTGGAAGGGTTTAAAGGAGATTCAGGGAAATTGAGGCATTCAGGGATGGCGCCCGGTCTGTTTGAGCATGGCTCAGAGGGACCGAGGGTCAACAGGGGGAGGAGAGTGCAATTCAATGAGGGTTTTCCAATTAATACTGTATGTGGGAGGGGTAACTATGGCGTGATGTGCATCAACCCCCAGAGCTCTTCCTGTTCTTAGGTTGTACAGGCTTTCAGGACCCAGGCCTGTGGCTGATGTTATGCAATGCCAGGTCTGTGGTAAATAAAGTCCTCCTCATTTGCGATCTGGTTCAAGAGGCGGGGAGCGGACCTGGTGGATATTATGGAGACCTGGTTGGGCCAAGAAGGGGGGTTTCCCTCATTGAGATGTGCCCACCAGGCTTCCATGCTTTCCATCAGCCATGGGCCCAGGAGAGGGGAGGGAGGTGGTGGAGGTTCTGGTAAAGTAAGGACTTGTTCCGAGGGAGACCATTGTTCCTCAGATAGCCAGCTGTGAGTCCTTCTTTGTGAAGTGGGGGCCTGGGAGGCAGAAGGGTTTGTTGATCACGTACCTGTCTCCCTGCCACATGGCGGCAGCCCTGCCCAAGCTGCTCAATGTGATCACTGAGGTGGCGGACTTATGGTCATGGGAGATTTCAACCTGTCATCTGCTGGCGAGGCATCGGAGGTGGCTCGGGAGTTCATAGCTTCCATGACAGCTATGGACCTGACTCAGCTAAATCACAGCCCCACACACATAGGGGGACACACACTGGACTTGATTTTTGTCTCTGGTCGGTGGTTAGATGATCTGCAGTTAGTGGATATAGCCATCGAACCCCTGTCATGGTCAGATCATTTTCTCCTTCGACTTGACTTTCTTCCCATCACACCATGCCACAAGAAGGCAGAACAAGTCAAATAGTTCCACCCCAGGTGCCTGATGGACCCAGAAAGGTTCCAAATGGAGCTTGGGCCATTTTCTGTTGCTTCATCTCACGACTCGACCGAAGAGCTGGTGGCCACCTGGGATATGATGGCCAGCAATGCTCTGGATCAGGTCGTGCCTTTGTGGCCTCTGACCTGGCACCGATTCACCTTGGCTCCTTGGTTTTCTGAGGAGCTGAGGGAGATGAAATGTCAGAAAAGATGCCTGGAGAGTGGTTGGAGGGCCAGCCGCTTTGAATCTGATCGAACTCTAGTTAGGTCCTATATTAGGACCTACCTGGGGGTGATAAGAATGGCAAAGTGTAATTACTTTTCTACTCTGGTTGCGTTGGCAGATAACCGCCCAGCCGCCCTCTTTAGGGTGACCTACTCCTTGCTTCACCTATGAGTGTGGGAGGATCCCTTGCAGGGTCGTGCTGAAGATTTTGGGTGTTATCTGCATGACAAAATCGATCAGATCCGGAGGGGTTTGGACTCTGACTGGGTGGATTTGGGCGGGATGATTGAGGCAGGTCTTGAGAACGTTATCTGGGGGGAGTTTGACCGTGTGACTCCCGAGGACATGAACAGGGTTCTGGGGCAGCTGAATGCAAACACATGTTTATTGGATCTGTGTCCCTCCTGGTTGGTACTGGTTTTTGGGTTGATGACACGAGGCTGGCTCCAGGAAATTGTAAATGCTTCGCTGAGTGAAGAATTCTTGCTGGCCACCTTAAAAGTGAGGCCCCTCCTCAAGAGGCCCTTCCTGGACCCGGCTGTTTTAGCCAACTATCCTCCAGTCTCCAATATCCATTTTCTGACTAAGGTTGTTGAGAGTGTGGTGGCATATCAGCTTCCGCGGCACCTGGATGAAACTGTCTATCTAGATCCACTCCAGTTCAGCTTCAGACCTGGGTACGGCATGGAAATGGCATTGGTCACATTGGTTGATGATCTCTGGAGGGTTCGGGATAGGGGATGTTCCTCTATCCTGGTCCTATTAGACCTCTCAGTGACTTTTGACCATGTTATCATGCTGCGCCAGCTGGAGGGGTTGGGAGTGGGGACACAGTGCTACAGTAGTTCTCCTCCTACCTCTCTGACCAGTGGCAGATGGTGTTGACGGGGGGGGACAGAGGTCAACCCCGAGGCACCTTCTCTGTGGGGTGTTGCAGGCATCAGTCCTTTTGCCTCTCCTGTTCAACATCTATGTAAAGTCGCTTTGGGGTGGAGTTCGATCAGTACGCTGATGATACTCAGTTGTACATCTCCACCCCAGGCCACCCCAATGATGCCCTTGAAGTGATGTCCCAGTGCCTGGAGGCCGTGCGGGTCTGGATGGAGAGGAACAGGCTCAGACTCAATCCAAGACCGTGTGGCTGTGGCTTCCGATGTCCCAATATAGCCAGTTGGTCCCATCTCTGGCTATTGGGGGTGATACATTGGCCCCGACAGAGAGGGATCGCAACCTGGGCGACCTCCTGGATACACGACTGTCCTTAGAAGAGCATATGACAGCCGTGGCCAGTGGGGCTTTTTATCAGGTTCGCCTGATACGCTAGTTGCGCCTTTTTCTGAATTGGGACTCCTTACGCACGGTCACTCAGGCTCTCGTTATTTCCTGCCTGGATTATTGTATTGCTTTCTACATGGGGCTCCCCTTGAGTCGCATCCGGAGACTTCAGTTGGTCCAGAATATGGCCACGTAGGGGATTATGGGGACGAGGGATTGCTCCCATGTGACTCCTCTCCTGCGTGAGCTGCACTGAATTGCCGGTGGTCTTCTGGGTGTGCTTCAAGGTGTTGATTACCATCTTTAAAGCGCTTCATGGCTTAGAACCTGGGTACCTTCAGAATTGCCTGTTACCAGCAACTACCTCCCACCGGCCAGTACATTCCCACAGAGAGGGTCTCATCAGGGGGCCGTCAGCAAGACAATGTCAGCTGGCGACGCCCAGGAGTAAAACCTTCTCTGTGGCAGCACCAACCCTTTGGAATGGGCTACACCTGGAGATACGCAGGATCCCAGACTTCTGTGTATTTCACTGTGCCCTTAAAACCTACCTGTTTGTTCAGGCTGGGCTGTCCTAATTTATCCTTTTTATTGAAATTAGATTTTAATTTGGTTAATATTATTGGGAGTTTTAAAAAAGTCTCAGTTTTAATATTACGCCTAACTATTTAATATATTTTAATTTGTTTTTTAACTTTTATAATTGATGTATTCTTATCTGGCTGTTCACTGCCCTGAGTCCTTTGGGAGAATGAATGAATGAATGAATGAATGAATGAATGAATGAATGAATGAATGAATGAATAAATAAGACGTGTCCGAAGCCAAGTCAGAATTAACTTTTATTGGTACATCGCGTGCAGATCGAAGACCCCACGTAACGTTCGACACGGCTTAAAAACCCTTACAACTTTCATGCTCTAGCATGGGGAGACCAATCACTGTCCAGTGCGCTCTCATGTGGTGTCCACATTGGTTGGCGTGAGTTGAATCACTTTGGCCAATCAGCACCCCCAACTTTCCCACGCTGCACACATGGGACACAACAATCTTCTTTCCAAGAACATGTGTGAAGAATACCAGCTTTACTGCAGTAGGCAACCTTATAGTAGGTTGTTTGAAGTTTACAGTGGAACTGAAAAAAGTAACTTACAACTGGTTCTTGCATTTACAATCATCGCAATATCCCCACAGACGCATGATCAAAATGCTGGTGCTTGACAATCCAGCATATATATTTTCAACACTTGCAGCATCCCAGGATCATTGCCATTTGCAACCTTCTCAGCCAGCTTCCAACAAGCAACATCAGTGTGAATAGCCAGATTTGCTTAACAATTGCACTATTCACTTAGCTGTAGTGATTCGTTTAATAACCATTGCAAAAAAAAGGTTGTGAATTGGGCATATACCAACCCCTTTGCTTAGCAACACAAATTCTGATCCCATTAGTTGTTGCAAGTCGAGGACTACCTGTAATAAACACAGTTGACATTTAAGAAGATCCCAAAGACTCTAACAAACAAGGAGAGGTTTTTCTTTCTATTTTCGTGGATTTTAGAAATGCCGGTAGTCTTGTGGAAGTCATTTTAAGTCTATTTGGGGCATACAATGTTCATGTATTTCCCAACTCAAAATAGCAGAAAAAATGAAAGTGCTAATTTTCAACTATTTTGGTCACAATGAACTCTGGATCTAGAAAGATGTAACTGTAGGTAGTGTAGACGTGACTACAATACAGTTTTGTGTGCATACTGCATATGTCTGTGGTATTGTGATGGAATGTGCACCTGCAGCAGCAAAGAGGGAGAATTTTTCCAACTCAGAACTTTCTCAGAAGAAGACCCAGATCAAAAGTCTGTGAAGTTC
>JANHFO010003077.1:484210-496727 GCA_032468095.1 Pareas carinatus | reverse complement strand
GTCAAAAGCGGCTTAACGCAGCCTGGGGCTGGCGGACTAAAAAGTCCGTCTTTCAAAGCCCTCGAGTTAACCGGAAGTCCCTGGTAACTGTTATATCTAAGGGTCCCTGGAAACTTTTGAAGGTGACCGGCACAGTTGCTCTTCCAAGTATGGGAATGCGTTTCCCCTGGTAATCTTTTAGTGATGTCGATGATCGTTTGAGGTCTCCTTGGTGTAGTTCCAGGTTCGCCGCATGCAGGTCTCTCCAGGAGATCAAGGTGACTGCCAATCCTATGTCGACCTCCATCTGTTAGGGTGTCGGCCAGAGTGCTATTTTTATTTTGACTTTGGTGGTGGTATCGTCGCTGTTTCTAGCGACTCTGATCTGGTGGGTGTTTTTTCCCCGGCGTCTGGTGTCCTTATGGTATCTGCGTTCCCAGTAGAATCTCCTGTTCTTGTTTTCTGATTCACTGGAGTGCCTGCGGTGTCACCAGTGGGGGAAGGAGTCCGATGAGTGGCAGACCTTCCCGATGTGCCCCTTCTTTCCACATTTGTGGCAGTACTGGTCGTGGAAGCAACAGGCTGCTCTGGTGTGGTCGCCTCCGCACCCGGGGCATTTGTGGCTGGACTTCTCTGAACGGTATGTGCGGTAGACCTCCTCGCTGCTGGTGCTGCTGTAGCTGGAGTCTCTCCTATGATTGTGGTGGACTCGCTCTTTGGGTGCCGGCTCCACTTCCGGTATCCTCGCCTGGATGGCAGATGCCATGTTTTGTGACTCCATCACGAAGGCCTCTTCAATGGCGTCCTCCAGCGTGATTCTATTGTCCCCCATTAGTTTTTTCTGGAGCTTCTTATCTGTCAGGCGCCCAATGAATTGGTCTAGGAGCACTTCGTCCTGGCCCTCAGTGTAGTTGCAATGTGCCCCGAGGTGGCGGGTCGCTGTTGCATATACTGCGGCGCACTCCCCATACTGCTGCATTCGGTTCTGAAGCAATGAACCTCTGCATGAGTTTTGCTGGGGCTGGGGTGAAGCGTTTCCGCAATGCGTCCTTTAAGTCTTTCTACGGCACTGAGAAGACTGGGTTTGGTGCCGCGATCATCCATGCAGTGTCAAAAATGACTTTTACGGCCAGATTTAGAAATGTTGTTCTCATTCTGACATCTGATACCTCGGTCAGATTGTTGGAGTACACAAAACACTTGTAATGCTCCATGAACGCATCCCAGGTATCGTTGATTGGGTTGAATGGAATCAAGGTCTGCATCTGTGATGCCATTCCTGCAGCGATTTGAATTTGGTGCTGTTCTGGCTTAGCGATCGTGTTCGGCTGCTCTCTTCTGCAGTGTCTGTGGTTCCGTAGGCCCACCTCGTCATCAGTGTTAGATCGTAGGTCGGTGAGGAACGAGGCAGAGACAGATTGCTGCTGCTATCTTTATTGGTTATGATGTCCAGCATTAGAATGGCGCCCGGCTGGTCAGCTGCTCCCTATATACCCTGTTTGGGGGGGCACCTGCCAATCAGGACGCTGGGCATTCCCACGCCTGGGCAATGCCCTCCCTTTGGACACAACAGGTTTTAAGTTTTAATTTAACACAGCCAATAAAAGAAGATAGAACATAGAATTATAGGCTTCTAAGGCTCCTTGAAGATCTTCTAGCCCAACCCCCTGCCTGTGGCAGGAGACTCTAAACTAGGGATTTTCAACTTGCAGTTGAGCTACGTGTACATGGTTGTGTACATCATTCCACCCCACACACAGCCCAGTTCCTCTCTCCTCTTCCCCACCACAGGCAGGCCGCAAAGATTGGGGACTGCTGCCTGTACCATTCCAGAAAAATGACTGCCCAGTCTTTTCTTAAAAACCTTCAGTGAAGATCAAATAGATCAAAATGAAATGCCCTGAGCTGCCTATATTATTGTATTCTCAGCAAATCTAGGACAACCTTTCTACTTTAAAGATAAACAAGGGAGATAATAACTAGTTCTATTCAAGTCATGATAGTAGTTTAAAAAATATTCCCCGTTAGCTTAGCGCAGTCCTGAGTGTATTTGAATGCATGTGGCTTCCACCAAGTAGTAAGGAAGCTCTTCTTACAAAATTTTCAATCAGGAGAAGAGCCTGTGTGTATTCAGAATAGGGCTACAGAAACAGACTGCAAAATCCAGATAAACACTAGATAGCAACAAGTGGTAGATAAAATTAATTCTTTATTGCCATTAGTGACCAACTGTTTTGTGGGTTTTGTTTTGTTTTTGCAAACCAGAAATGGAAGGCCTAATTTAGAGGAACGCACACTGAGCTTTTGTTAAACAATATAAGGGAATTTGGAGCATGGATAGTCATGCTTCTCCATCCATGAGATCTGCTTTTGGAATGGCTACTCCTACTCTCCGGAGAAATTCTAACTAATCTGAAATGTATTATTAACCTGATTGCTAGTAAATACTGTGATAATAATTAACTTCAATTATTAACTTTTTGAAGAAAGTTCGCAAAAATGCATGAAGGAAATAGTCAGCAACCAGTCATGCAATCTATATTGATGAAGATAATAGAATATTTATATTTCCAATTACTTATATATTGCTATTGCAAATGAGATGTTCATTTCCCACTAACATTTGCCTGATCATTGCCAGTGTACAGAATGATGACCTATAGAGATCATTGATCTTACACACCAAGGTGGCTGCTACCTCTCCCAATTATCCAGTACTTGAAGAGAATATAGTTTGGTATCTGAGTGAAACCAATTAAATGAAAAAATAAAAACTCGTCTATCAAACATGCATGTTCAAGCAAGTAGAGTTTTCTGAACCCAGCCCGATTAAAAATATACAGTATCCTTTCCTGCCTATCTCCCTCTTGCCCCATTCTACATCTGAATCAACCAATATGTGAATGTTGTCTTTTTCAATTTGTTTGATTGCAAATGGTGAGAGAAAAAGCAGAATTCTGATGAAAATGGCTGGGAAACCTTTCACTTTGCAAGCACTGTGCAAAAATAAGATGTGATGCGATGTAGTCTTTATTCCCAGGAGGAAGGAGCAGTTTTCCAGAGAAGTAAGAAGCAACTCAGTTCACATAGTTTGTGTGACAGAAAGAAGGTGAAGACAGCCCCTCCCTAATGGTTTCCAGAATATATTGTTAATGTAAGGAATAATCTGCTTCAGTTTATCAAGATTCTGTTTATAGATGTGTAACAATAAAGAAATATGCTTGGATGAATCATATCATATTCTTTTGGGGTTTTAGAGCCTGACATAAGCTTAGATTAGGTCAGGGATCCCAAACTTTCCAACTCATTGATCCCTTCATAAAGTTTCAGATTTTTAATCAATTCCCTTTTTACATAGACATAATAAATATCACTTTAACTAATAGTACTTATGAATAACAAAACAACAAAGGATAGTCCCATTGATCCTTAGGGGTCACCCTGGAAATGCTTAGATTAGGCTACAAAAGAACTGCTGATATAGAAACTAATGGATTCTTTTAAATTATCAGTGTGGGTTTCTGTAAATGATCTCACATGTAGCAAACATGTCATGACTAAAACAGAAATGAAAGAAAATTCATGTTGCAGGCATATTTATAGTACTGCCAAGAAGGAACTTTTGCGTTCTTGCATTATCTCTTTTCTGGACAACAAATTGCAAAGTGACTGGAAGATAAACAGACATGAAAAAATGATAAAACTGGAAAACGAATAGATCATGGAATACTACTAACAATATTGACCACCAAAACAGGAGATTTCAAAAGTAAATGTTCCAAATTTGGAAACAGAAATTCTCAGATTCAACCTTTACTGTATAACAGTTAATGAATCAGCATTCATAATGGATTCTGAAAAGCATGATTTTCTCTGACATTGAGTTGGAAATAATTGAGCAGAAAGCAATCAATAATTTTTGCTCTTGAACAAGCTAAAATTATAGATAACTTTAATTTTGGACAATTAAGAATTAATGAAATTGCAGAAATGTAAAAGAATGTAATTTGGATTGACAAGAACAGCAGACAGGTTGAGAAATAGAAGCTTTACAGCTGACTAATCAGCAAATAGAACTGACTGAAGAAAATTAAAAATAAATAAATGAAAGAAGCAGAAATACTACAATTACTACAACTAAAATACATACAAACAAAAGACTTGGGTTGACTTCTGCATATCAACATGGCACTCCAAGCAATTCCAACAGAATGTATTAAAGAAACAAAACAATTAATATATACCACTGCTCATGAAAGAACAGATTAAGGAAAATAAGGAAGCCAAGTGCATTTATTAAGGGAAAGCAGAATGGAAAATTCAGTTGGAACAAAAGTTTGCTTGTCTTTTCAAAAAGGTTTGAGCAATCTGAAGAGTGTAAAGCAAGCCTTTGTCAAAAATGAAAAACATGAGTGTAACCTTATAAAATGATATGCTACCTATACTGTCTATGCTACCAAATCCATTATATAAATCTCAGAATATAGTAAATGAGTCAACAAGTTGTGGTAATTTCCCAGAAATTCAATGATATGAAACAAAATCAAGCAAAACACCTAGGGAATTAACTAACATTTGTTCTGTAAATATTTAGGAGGTGATCATAAAATATGCAAAGTACCGTCAAATCCTGATTAAAAAAAAGATGAATATTAGAACATTTTAAAGGGAAACAATAGAATACACAAGAAAAAAATGCAATCGTTCATCAAGGGGGGGATAATGAAAGAAAATGGAAGATGTGATAAATATAGAAATGCAGGTCAGAAAGATTGAGAAATAACCCAGAAGATGATGATCTACATGGCCCATGGGTTACAGATGTCTACATTGCAGACTAACAACATTGGATGAGCTTACAAGTAGCTTAAATTTGGAAGAACAGTTGTAGTACAGAAAACCAAGGGAGAGAAACTGACACCTGAAAACTATAGGCTTATAACTTGCCTGGCAAGTCATAACATTCAAATTGTTTACTGGAATCACAGCAAATCTGTGGTCTGCTTCTATGAATGATAATACAATTTTCTTAGTGGAACAAAAAGAGATTGGCAAAGATTCGTATGGTGCAAAAGGTTAGCTACTGATTCACAAAATTATCTTTAAAAAGAAAGAAAAACAACCCTTTTTATAGCCTGGCTAGTCTATGAAAAGGTGTTTTCATTACTCCATATGCTTCTAGGCCCTTGGCTTCAAAAATGTCTGGAATTTTTTAGAATAAGCAGACATATTAGAAGATTCCTGGAAATGTTAATGGCTTCATAGAAAACAAACATTATGGCAAAGGAGGAAGACTTGGGAAAAGTAAAAATAAAACAACACATACTGTATCTCAAAGAGATACAGTGTCACAATTTCTCATTAAATGGGCAATGACTGTGGATACCAAGGCACAAGACAATGTCCCAAAATGAACTATTTCTTTATATGGATTACCTAAAACTACATCAAAAGCTGGCATTGAATCTCTGTTGGACATTCTCTATATACATAGTGAACACATAGGAATGAAATTCAGACTAGATAAATGTGCTAGTTTGCCATTTAAAAGAGGCATGATGATAAAAGAAGATAGCCTACACATAATGAATGGAAATGCTGTGAGACACCTGGCACCTGAAGCACGATACAAATACTTGAAATTTATTTAGATTTCTGATTATTGATCAGTTAAGTTCTAATGTCTACTAGATTAATGTATATGAAGGAGTCCTTAAATTTAAATCTAAACTAAATGTTGGAAATATTGTTAAATCAACAAATACTTGGGAAGTCCCTGTAATTAGATCTACCACAAGATGACTGACTGGAGCCAAGCTGAATTGGAAAACTTGATTAGAAACCAAGGAAACTAATGACCATACATCACACCCTTCACATATTATATATAACAAAAATGCCACTAATAGAGGACTATTGAAAATAAAATTTGTCTGAATAGTCTGAATGATTATTTCAAAAAAGTAAACAAGTTATGCTTATGGAAGTTTATATAAAAAAGGTTCCTGAAGAAAGCAAAAACCAATCAATTCAAGAATGAAGTAATTAAAATTCGAGGTTTGCTGGAAAAGCAAACCAATCCATGGCCTGCATACTGTATGCTTGAAGAAAAAGAAGATCAAAATCTGACATGGTGGTGACTGAAATCTGCAACATTTGAAAAAGAAATATAGAGGACGTAATGGCAGTTCAAAAATAAGCTCTGAAAACCAATATCATCATAGTTAAAATTTAACATATTTCTAAACATGTTAAATGCCAATTTTGATTATTATCAAACTATCTCATTAATGATTACAGTAAAATTGCTCAAAATAAGTATAAACCAATTTTTGTTTTTTTGCTTTTTTAATCCCACCTTTATTATTTTTATAAATAACTCAAGGCAGTGGGTATATCTAGTACTCCTTTCTTCTACTATTTTTCTCACAACAACCCTGTCAGATAAGTTGGGCCGAGAGAGAGTTATTGACTCAAAGTTATCCAGATAGCTTTCATGCATAAGGCAGGACTATAAACAATGCTATGATATACTTTCAAAAACCATCCATTAGGATTTATGTAGAAAATTTGGTTTTTTTCTTTGCAAGGCAGCAGGATCATGTGCTTAAGTTTGGCAAAATTATATCATCAAAATGTGAAATTTCTTCAGAAAAATTGTAAACCTCTGTTTATCTGTTGACAAGGAGGTGTTATGGTCCAGTTAACTTCAGAAGAAAAAATGAGACTCATCTACAATATACAGTGTAAGGACAGTAACAGCCATTACATAGGCAAACAGGCAGAAGACTATTAGAGCACATCCATAAATACCAACTTGCAATCAGAAGACATGATGAAAATTCTTTAATTTCACAACACATGGACAGATCTAACAATAGTTTCAACTGAGAAACTATGAACATAGTATGAACTATGAATATTGGTAAACTCAACCAAGTCTAAAAATGCTAGAGAATTCCTGGAAGCCTAGCACTCCAGACAAGTCAGTCATCAACAGATACATAGAGATAAACATCATCTACATACCATTCAAAAGAGACAATCAAACATCTAAAAGATCCCAACACCCCCTTGTCAGCAACCAACAAACAAATGAGCAGAGGTTAACACACAAGATTAAGACTCCTATCAAGGAACCACCAATGCAAAAATCATATGGTTAACAATGGCTTAATTAATCACCAAGAACATTCCCACCAACTAAAAGAGCAAGTTACATATAAAAAAAGAGAGCAAACCTCACTCCTAGCATTGATGATGTTACCTAGTTGAGTAAAGAAATGTCCATAAGAAAACAGTCAAGCTCAGAGAGCACCAAGGACCCCACATTAATTGATTTACTGACATTGAAACATGTTTGTTTGTTTGTTAAATCTATTGGCTACCCATCTTACCACAGGATAACTCTGGGTTTTTTCATGGTTAAGGACTCGATTTGAGTCAACATTATGAGCAAATATCCTAAAACAGCATATTCTATGCTGCTCCATTATCCAGTAGCTACCCTGTTTCCCCGAAAGTAAGACATCCTCCAAAAAAAGACCTACTTACAGTTTTGCCTCTCGCTGAAATATAAGGCATCCTCCGAAAATAAGACCTTCCTGATAATAAGGCCTCGAACTTCCGGTTCTGGGCGGCCTCAGTGGAAAAATAAGACACCCCCTGAAAATAAGACCTAGCACATCTTTGGGTGCAAAAATTAATATAAGACAGTCTCTTATTTTCAGGGAAACGCAGTATTATTTGCCCTTATCATGATTCAAATGAACTGGGTTGAATTTACCAATCAAGTTTGTAACATTTCACTGTGAGAAAATATAGTAAATATAGTTTGTGAGCAAAATCATGCACTTTTGAACAGCAATGTCTGGTTTGTTAGGGGTGAAATAATATTATTATTGCTAAAACAAATAGTCATAAAATTGTTCAGTGTCAAACATAGTGATAATTGGTAGAACAATTATTTAATAGATAGTTTAACTCCAGGCATCCTTATCATATATACAAAAGGGCTGTTATTTCTATACTTACTTTTAGTTTTCCCTAAGGCATGTCACCCTTTCCAAGATGACAGAATCTTTTTTCCTTTGATTTTTAAAAATTATTTATTTTTTTCTAGAAAAAAAAAGTAAAGAGGCAAGCAAAAGAAGAATAAAAATGATTGGTACATATATACAATATCTACAAATGGATGAGCTTGTAGACCAAACCAAGTCCAAACATTACCAAGGAATTACCTGGTAATTACCAGAATTGTACAGTTGGTACACAATGTATTGTTGATTAGAAATTAGTCACAAAAGAATTCTACTTTATTTATGTATTTTAAGAAACAATTGCTGAAAACCTTTGTGCTTAGCATTTCTCCACCATATGCTGTATTTTTATATTCCATGATCACAAATTATAATCTTATAACAAAAAGTCCTCTCTGAGTCTCTGAGAAGGAAGGCATAATGAAAAGGAATTCATTCATTTTCCCTTAAATTTTGACAGTCCAAATGAATACTGTTAAATCCAAATTAGGTGAAGAGAGTTGTTATGAAATAAATTGCTGAGTTCATTCAACGAGACAGCTTCTAAAACAGCTCTATTGAGAAGGGAAGAGAAAAGGTCTGGACATCTTTATCTCAGGCCTCAGAAGATATAAAGATCATTTTGTTTCATTGCTACTTTATTTTGATAATAATAACTTAAATTGATAGAGACAGTGTATTAGATTTTACATATCATCAGAATAACAGGAATCTGATTTTAGAAACCGTCCTGTAATCTTAGGGGGCATGCGTTTATTTCATCTAAATGTTTGTTTATGTGTTATTTCTAGTAGCAAAAAATATATATACGTGATGATTTTTATAAACTATTGTGAAGTTTGGCTGTGTCCAGACTATTGTTCCTGTAAACTATTATTTAAAGTACATCTAAATTCTGAGCCACAACCTGATCCTGTTTGGGAACACAAAACTGCCAAATTCAGACAGATTCCCAAGAGGATCAGTTTCATCCTGAATAAAAGAAGAAAAGGAAATATCCAGATTTTCAAAATGTAGTACAAGTCATACCCATAATAACAAACTATGCTTTCTCTTTAAGTCAGAATTCAGAATCCTGAATGAAATTATAGGAAATTTCCACAGTAGTAACGCAATGCTCTCTGACCTAAGGTCTTCATTTGAAGGCCTGAAGCAATTCATGGATTAATTAAAAGACAGCATAACAAAACAAAGAACCTATTGAACCCTTGAGGATGAGTGCCAGGAAAAGAATGATGAGCCAACAGAAGAATTGGACAACTCTTAAAATGAAAAGTCATGCAATCTGACTGAGCCTTCTTGCAATCAAGGCACTACTGAAAAGTGAGAGTAGTACATCTGGGCAGTCCTTTCCAACAATGAGTGTATTATGTAATGGGTTTTATGTTAAGTCATTGTAAAGTTGTTGAAGCCTGAGTAGGCCCCATACACTCTGTCTCTAAACCAGGCAAAGAGCAGGAAAAAGGCTGGTTGTCTATTGGCTTGCCCCTAGGGCTAACTGTGTATCCATATCCATATACATCAGTGATTCTCAAAGTGAGTGGTACCGCCCCCTGGGGGAGGTGGGATGGCTTGGGGGGTGTTTAGAGGCAAGGGGGCGCTGCCCAGAAGGTGCAGGGGAACAAGTCTCTCTGCGTGTAAGGAGCATAAGGTGCAGCACAAAGGCCAGCTTTGGAGCGCTGTCCTCAAAGAGGGGAGGGGGCCAGGCAGGAGGCGTTCCAGCAAGCTGGCAAGGCGAGTGGCAAGCAGTCAAGGCTTCTGAGCAAGCGAGCAAAGCTCGAATGGCGCCTGCTCGGCTTTCCGTGATGCACCCTGGGTGGTGGTACCAGCGCATGCAGGACTCGCATCACATGGCCACTGACCCGGAGCGCAGCATGCTGTTCTAACAGCAGCAACACACCAGCAGCTGAACCAGTAGGTTGAGCCTCTTAAGTGGCGCAATCAGGGTGCGGGTGGGTTGTGTGTGTGAGGGGGGCTGTTGGGACTTCGAAGAGCCATGTGGTTTCTGAGCAGCCCTCTTGTTGCTCCAATCATGACTCAGGCCGGAGCCCCTTGACTTGGCACGCCCCATCTCCCTGTCTCCAGTTGGACCAGGGGTGCAGGCAGATGCAAGGGATCCCTGCTGAGAGTTTAAAGAAGCCCCTCGCCAGGTTTGTTGGGCCAAACTGTCAGATGAGGAGGGGTCCTTCATGGTGGGGCTTGTCTCGGCCCCTCCCGGCCTCCGCGGGCTGCCCAGAGCAGCGGACAAGCACTCAAGAGCCCCACCTGCAGCCCGATTGGCTCCCCCAGCCTGCTGGGAGAGGCCGGAGCTGCAGTTACCATTGAAAGTAGGCTGTGCTATAGATCTCCCGGGAGGTGCCAGCTGTGTGTCTGTCTGTCTTTCATTCTCTCTCTCTCATTCTCTCTGTCTCTCTCTCTCCTAAGCAGGAAGAAATATCATCCTAAAATGTGTAATACTTAGATAAGCTTCAATTATTTTATAATAATTAAACTAACTTTAATAAATTTTCTACAATTAAACAACATTTAAAGATTTTATTATGATTAAATAAGCATTTGTGATATTGCCATAATTAAATAAGCCTTTTCAATTTTGTTACATTAAATAGGTGCCTTTTATTTTAATAAAATGAAAGTTCTCTGATCATTATTTTACGAATGTATGTACCTTTTTAAAAAATTCATATTGGTGGGCCTCAGGATTTCAAATTATGAATTTGGTAGTACCCGAGATCAAAAAAGTTGACCACTGCTCCAAACAAAGAAATTGACTCCAGATTACTGAACTTGGTGATTTAAGACTCCTGCTAAGTGACTTAAAACCAGACATTGGGCAACTGGATTTACAAACCATAAGCCACTATTGGGTCTGTTCACTACAGTTAGGCATATGGCACAAATGCTCTTGCCATGCATGCTTTGGTGGTCTATTTTTTTGTTCACGTACAGTTTTACACTTATTCACAAACCCGAGAGGGAAATGGGCCACGCTGATAGTCTTAGTAGATTGCTCCTACCCAGCATGCCATAGTAGATTGCCCCTGCCACTCCAGTGGCTAGGATCTTGTCAATCCAGGACTTGTCTGAGTCACCCCTACACACGGGTGACGTGGCTGCAGAAATCACCGCAGATCCAATCCTCAGTCATGTTTTGCACGGAGTGCAACGAGGATCTTTGGATTCAAGTTGGGGAACCCAATTTCAGTGTTACTATATGCGGAAGGATGAACTTTCCACACCAAGGGGTGCATACTTTGGGGAAGTCCCTAACTCATTGAGCACTAGGGTTTTGGAATTCTTGCACAAGGGTCATCCAGGCATTGTATAGATGAAGGCACTCATGAGGAGTTACTTGTGGTGACCAGGTCATGATAAGAACATTGAAGTCCATGTACATAGTTTCATGCTGAGCCAAGAATCTAAGCCAGAGATGCCCCAAGCTCCTGTCCATAGGTGGGAGGACACACACATACCTTGGTCAAACATCCACATTGATTATGTAGGTCCCTTTCAGGGACAGCTGTTTTTAGTAGTTGTGAATAGTCATTCCAAGTGGCTGGAAGTAGCCCTGGTTCCCTCCATGACCACGGTGAGGACTATACAAGAACTGCATAACATATTATCAAGACACAGACTACTCGATGTCCTTGTCAAGGACAAAGGCACTCAATTCACAGCGACAGAGTTTAAAGCTTTCCTATAGGCTAATCTCATCAGGCATGCCATATTGGCTCCCTTCCATCCTTCTTCCAATGGACAGCTGGAGTGCATGGTCCAGACAACCAAGGAGGCGCTCAAGAGGTTAGTCCATGGTGACTGGTACCATCCGCTGACTGATTTTTTGCTCTGCCGGTGGTCTACCCCCTGCACGTCAATGGGTAAAAGTCCAGTGGAACTTTGTTGGACCATTTGCACCCAGATAGGATGGCTGCACCCCCTGGACCCCCAAGGAATTTCAAAGTAGCTGACTTTGTGTGGGGCCCAGAACTATGGACTGGGACCATTGTGGTGGCTGCCGAGATCAATAAGGTCTTGGGCACTATTTCATATGAAGTCATGATGGGTGTGTGCACTACAGACATGTCGACCAACTGTGCCAGAGATTTCCAGATTGTACACTCGGTCAAGACACTTGGGAGGAGGGTGCACCTCGAATCTGAGATTTAGGGGGTGGTTATAGAGAACTTTGCAACAACCCGCAGACTGTGAGATTTCAGGGGCATCTACGAGCCATGAACCAGAAGGCCCAACTAATGGACAAGGCAAAGCGGCCAGAGCAGCACCTCAAGCGCTGCCGGATTCAGAAAGAGTTGACACAGACTCAGGACATAGACTGGATGTGTCCCAAAGCTAAGGTGACAGAAGCAGCTCAGGAATAATGGGGCATCTGCAGTCGGGACTTCCGGCACCTACCGGCACCCTGGTAGCTTGGACTCCTCTGGCAGATCCCAGCCATTCGGAGAGAGTATGTCGTCCACCGGCATACTATAAAGATTGTG
>JANHFO010003077.1:461242-471656 GCA_032468095.1 Pareas carinatus | reverse complement strand
TCACCCCGGAATAGTCCGGATGAAGGCCCTAGCTCGCAGTTATGCCTGGTGGCCGGGAATGGACGCAGAGATTGAACACTGGGTGGGAAACTGCCAGGAATGCCAACAAATATGCCCAGGCCCACCCAAAACCACCACCAGGGACTGGGAGAACCCTAAGGGCCCCTGGTCTAGAATCCATATAGATCTAGCTGGCCCCTTTCAAGACCACACCCCCATGGTTACTGTGGATGCATACTCGAAGTGGATGGAGATTTCCACCATGCACTCCACATCCACCCGGGCAGTAACCCAAACCTTCAGCACTTTTCGCAACACATGACCTTCCTGACATCTTAGTTTCTGACAATGGGCCACAGTGCACAGGTGCAGATTTTGAGAGTTTTCTAGCTGATTTGGGAATCAGGCACGCCCTTACTGCCCTGGGAAATCCCAGTGCCAATGGCCAAGCAGAGAGGATGATACGCTCCGCTAAGGAAGGCCTCCATAGAATGGGCACCAGGGACTGGAAGGACAAGGTCCATGGATTCCTATCATGGCAGCACATTACCCCATGAGCTGCTACTGGTAAAAGCCCTGCGAAACTGCTGATGGGCCGCAAACTCAGTTCCATTTTGGATCGTCTAAACCCTTACTATGCAGCATCCAAAAAAATACTGGCCATCGAGGAAATTAGATCTTTCAAAATCGGAGATCTGGTTTTCACAAGGAATTTGAACCCAGGCCGCCCATGGGTGGAAGAGGAAATCATCAAATTAACCGGTCCCAAATCCTATGTAGTGTCCTTATCAGACAGCCGCACATGGAGGCGGCGTATAGACCAACTAAGGGGCCGACCCCATACTGACATTGAAGACACCCAAAATCCACCACCAGAAAACCAGGGCAGTTCCCAGGAACCCTCGCGGACTTGCACTAACACCGCCCCATTAATACCCTCAGGAACCAAAAGTGAGAAGTACCCATGTTACTCACCAGGAGAAGAGGGAAGATCTCACCCAAGATTCGCTCATCCGCCCTCAGCTGTAACCGAGGACTCGACCGGAGACTACCTAAGGCCTCCATCTGGGACCTCAGAGCCTGCAACGGGCATGTCCTCTCTCCCAGCCAACAGCTCATCATCTGATCTGCGCAGGTCCGCCCGCGTCCTCAAACGCCCCACCTACCTGCGTGACTATACTATGCAGATCAGTTAAAGAGCCATCTGGGTAGGAAGGAATGTTGTATATTAATGGATATTCCTCAGCAGGGTGCAAGGGTGACTTCAAAATATAATTTTATCATATTCTATTTATATCTTAAATTATTACACACTAGCTGTTTGTACTCGTGCTCCGCTATGGATTTTGTATAATTAGGGAAGTAAAGAATTTATTAAACATGGAAGTGTCTGTTTGCTATGCTCCCTTCCAGGTTTTCTCCTCTTTCACCTTCAGCACAGACTCCATGTTGTATTTGAGCCGCCTGCCTTACCCCAGATAGAGGAGGGAGGAAGCCCTCCGATTGGACTGCTGAGCAAAGTGGAAAGGGGGAGGGGGAAGAGAGCCCTGCGTCCCTCTGGCTTGCTACTAAAGAATGTCTTTTTACTTTGCTGGGGAGATGACACGCATGCTGACAAAGAGGGCTCTGTGTGCTACCTCTGGCATGCGTGCCATAGATTCGCCATCACTGGTCTATAGTTTATTTTCCCTAAACTTTGCCATCTATCTATATCTATAGCATATCCAAAAAAAGTTGTCCACATTATCACTGTTCATCTTCCATTTTTAAATTCAACAAAAAGTTATGCATTTTTTTTATCAATTTCTTATCAGAAGTTAATAGCATTTTGTCAAAATCTGTCTGTTCTTTATAAAATCCATCTGATTTAATATCTTTTTCATATCTTGAAATCATTTGCGAATATGCTCACCATGAAAGTTTCATGCCCTGATTTTCTATTTCTTATCTGAATTTAAAATTTCCTTTCATATCCAGAATAACTTTATATTGCAATTTTTTCCCAAATCAACCAAATTTGGATGTATAAATGCTTCCATTATTGAAAGCCAAACTGGAATCTTCAAATATATATTTGTTTTTTTCCCCCATATCAATCGTAAAGCATTTCTTACATAGTAGTTTTGAAATTACTTATGAATCTTATTTTTCCCATACCATAGAAAAACATGCTATCCTAATTGCAAGTCATGTCCTTCTAAATATAATGATTTTCTATTTCTAAGTAATATCCACTTTTTAATCCACGTTAGTGCTTGATAATATAAAACTCACTCTGGTAATCCAAAACCTTCATTGCTTTTACTCTCGTGTAACATTTTCACCTTTATTCTCACTGTTTTTTACCTTGCCATACATATTTTAAAATTGAAGCATTTTAGTCATCAAAATATTTTTTTCCAATTTTATAGATATTGTTTGCAATAAAAATAATATTTTCTGTAAGATATTCATTTTGATTGCGGCAATTCTTCCTAAAAATGACAATTATAAATTTTTCCATCTTCCATCTCTTTTTATTTGATTCGATAGTTTCACATAATTATCTTTGTGTTGAACAACTAGCTGTTATATAGATTCCTAAATATGTAACTTTTTTTACTATTTGCAAATCTGTTTTTCTTGCTAATTGTCTCTTTTGTTTTTCTGTGATATTTTAACTATCACTTTAGTCTTTTATTTATTTTCAAACCTGCCACCTCTCCATATTCTTCTATATTTTAATACACTACTGGATATGTTTCAGAGACCTAAAAAAAAGAATGCTGAAAGGCAGAGATGATTTATCTTTAATTGTCCTTAAGTAAGGAAGAAGATACCCTAAAACTTTATATTGGAGAAAGACAGGTTGAGTTGAGCTTAAATTGAAAGGGGGGAGGCAGAGATCTGTCTTTCTTTTCTGCAGCAAATTGTGTAATGCTATGGATTTTTCTAAAAAAAATGAGGGTTGCATTAAGTATTTATTACCTAACCTTCACCTTACAGTCAGATTGTGTAAAATAAACTTGATGTGGAAAAATACTGGAGGTTGAATCTGGGAATGTTCTACCTTTAAACTGTGTACTTTACCATTAAACTTGTTGCAAATGTATTTCATTATTCTGGCTTTTGGACAAAGCAGCCACTGAAATATGGTCTCTGCATTATGTTCCATTTTATGTTCAAAATTTCTCAACATGTGATTAGATGGAATTAACCTTTTTATAATTTGCAACTTCCTTGCTAAGACAGAATTCAATCATATACAGTACATTCAGCCAGAAGAATTGCTATGAATTCTAAATTTGAACTTTTGAACATGGACAGCACCAACACTCATCATGAAATCTCTAGTGACTGTAGTAATTAGAAAGTCTCTTTTGTGTTTATATTATCTAGCTCTGACTCAGCTTTCCTCAAAACAGGATTACAATCTCATTCCTAATATATTAATATTATCATTTTTGTCATGAGCAAAACAAGAAATCACATTTTTAATAGTAGAAAGGAGTCCCTGCATCTTGTTAACATCTGGAGTTCAATCACATTTCTGGCCTAAAAACTGCAGAATGCCTCAGCAGGACATAAATCTCACCACTTGCTGAAGTTACCATACATGAGATCCAGATGGGAAGGGGAGAATTAACATTCACTTGTAACACATATGGGTGTAAGTAGCTTAGAGTGAACCATAATATAAAACTTGCTGAACAAATGCTGCAAAACCACCCCACCAAGCTCTGCCCCTCTTCCACGCTAAATGCTTAAAGTGTTTTTGAATTCTTTTCAGAAATTTTGTTCCATGGCACTGCGTATGCACCACTAACCTGTCCTTGACTGAGTTTTAAGACCAGACACCCCTAAGTGGAATTTCCAGCTGTTTGAACAGCTTCTGGAGTGACAAGGAAGAGTCTGAGTTATCCGCTTATTGGTCTTCCACATCTCTTATAAAATGCTTACCCTATTTAGATACTTGCCGAGTGGGACTGCAATAACCCTTCGTTCAGTGTTTTGTACCTTGGTATGTCTTGAATCCTTCAACCTTCTGCTCTTAATAGTATCCACCAAAGTTCATTCCATGCTTCCCAAGGGCCGCTAATGTCCAGCTTTCTCTGTGATCCCACTGTTCTCCATTATGTAACCCTTAATTTTCATATCTAAGAATTTAAGGACAGTAGTTTGTAATACAGAACATGACATTCTTTCCCCATAAATGCTATATAAAATGTGGTGGCATAAGTGAAATAGATGTCAATTGTACGCACTCATATCAGAACTCACCAGTTTGTCATTCACTTTTATGTTACTGAGACTTGAACTTCAGCCTTACCTTGAAGAGTACAACTTAATTTTTTAAAATCTTTTTTTAAAGAAAGTATTTTTGAATAGTATATAAACTGTGAAAAATGAAAAAATGTAAGAATAATAGAATGGCAAAATATAGTGAGTATAATATAAATAAGTAAAATATTGGGAAGGTTACAGATTTTTAGTATTTCCCAATCATTTAGAAAATTATCACATTCTCTATGTCATACCACTTTTTATAAGCAAGTCTAAAAGTCAGTATTCAGTTTTTAAACTAAAAATACCCAGTTAACAGTATCTTCCAGTACAACTCACTAACTGGAATTATGGACTATGATAAATTAGTTCAAAACTAAGAATATAAATCTTTATAAAGCTGAAATAGGAAATCTAAAGGTAAACATCCCCTACCTCTACCATTTGGGATATAGTACAAATTCTTGTAATAAATTGCAGTTCAAGAATAGTTTCCAGTTGGAATTAAATTCCAATTAACGTTTACTTTTTAAGTGAAATTATTTTGAAATCAAAGCATAGTCCCGTAACTTGATTCTTCATTCTTCCAAGAAATGAATTGAATGTCCTTTACAGGAAGCATAAAATATCTTTGTTGCAGTTGACATATACGAACTAGATCAGTATATACCAAATACCATATATATACCATAGAAATATATGGTTTCATTAAAAAAAATTAAAAATATATTTGATTGGAAATGGAATTCAGTTTTCACAACTCACTTCATTCCAATATGAATCATTTCCCAAAAATTGTCAAGCTTTACTACATTGTCATCAAATGTGAAAAAATTATTCCATTTGCTCACTGCACTTCCAATTCTTTTTAGAAAAATAATTATACAGTTTAACAACCAAGACTGCAGTAATGTACCAATGAGATAATATCTTGTATCAATTTTCTATAAGCATAATATTCGGATAAATTTTTTCATTGAAAATCTTATTGTTGTATCACTGTTACTATATAAAATTCTGCATCCATTTAATTATGCACTTTTCAGCCAGCTTCAACTAAGTCATGTTTCACTAACAGTTTATAAATTAAACAAAATAAAATGGCATGTTGTAAGATTTTCTAACGCTGTCAAATCTATCAATGTTTCTACAATTCTTTTTGTTTTGTACTTACATGAAATGAATGAAACTAGCCAGGTAGACTATACTATTGTTCAGTTAGAATCTCAAAAGACTTTATCTTCAGCTTGTGAATAATTAAGACCTGCATCTGAATGAATTATTGCCTTTCGCCTGAGTTTGGAATATTCTCCTCATAAAAATAGATATCAAATAATGAAATGAAAGGGGAAATTATGACTTAGCATTTTTTCTATATTCATCCAAAATATTCAGTATATTACTCATTATTATATGGTTTCTTACAAATGGTCTATTTCTGTCAATCCAAAAATATTTGTAAACCATAAGGAAGTCCTGTCCTGGCTTCGGGGCACCCCGCGGGGGGGCGGAGATCGCTCCGCACGGTGCTGGGAAGCCCCCAGTTCTGCTTGCAAGCTGATCTCCAGACTTTGTTCTGGACTTTGGAGCACCCCGTGGAGCGATCTCCCACGCTTTTTGGGAGTATTCGCTTCATAAGACGCAGACACTTTCCCCCCTTTTTTTGGGGGGGGGGAAGCGCATCTTATGGTGTGAAAAATACGGTAAATAATTCCACTAAAAAAAAAAACCTGAGTTCACTTAGAGCACATGTCGAAAACCATCCTGACTTGCATTTATTTCTGCATTAGAGATTATTGTGATGCAAAAGTTTAAGAATCAAGCTAGTCTAGTGCAATGGTTAATAATACTATGTTAAAAGTCAAGAAACTGTGAGTTATAGTTTCACTTTAGGCATGAAGTTGCTGGGTGACCTTGAGCCAGTTACTCTTCCTCAAGGCAGTGACGAACCAATTCCAAAAAACTTGCCATGGAAAACTGCAGGAACACAGAGGGGTAACTGAGCAGGTGCACTATGATGACACTTGCTTATGATACTAAAAACAAAATCACTTTTTATGAACTGAGCCATAGAATGAGACTGAGATCACTTAGACAACTAAGATACTTAGAAGTGAATGAAAATGACTTCCCAGACTCCTAATCTAAATTTATCCTTCAGTTTCCTAGTTCTCATTAGCGCAGTTTATTTTATTTATCTCATACTTGCATCAGATGATGGGTACTGCAGTTGCTAGCCTGCATCATTTTTTTCTGAAGCTACTTCATATATTTTTTGTTTGTTGTAAAAAACACCTTTTTTATTCCAGTGAAACCAATGTGTTTTGTGCTTTGAATAGCAAAACTTTAAAAGCATGCACTTAGGGTAATAAAACACATTTTGATCTTTTTAGGTGGCATCTGCTTATTTTAAAGATTTTCATCTGCTCTTGACTGGCATAATATGCCTGGCAGCATCAATTGAAAAATGGAATTTGCACAAGAGAATTGCTCTGAAAATGGTGATACTGGTGGGTGTTAACCCTGCATGGTACGTAGCGTGTGTGTGTGTTTCTGTGTATTAAAGTCCTACTGAAATTCCATTTGGCTCAGAAATGATTCTGCTTTGCAGCTCAGTTGCCTCGCCCTTTCTTGACATTTTGTTCTCCATTAGCAACCACACATTGGAAAGAAATTCAACAGGTACAGTTCCACTATTACAGAAAGATAAGAAACAATGGGGTAAGTTGAGCTGTAGGGCATTGCCTGTTTACATGCCAGGATTACTGCTCTATTTGGCTGCTAAAGAGATTTGCTACAACCAGCCTTTTGCTGAAATTTAATTATATGTATCATTGGGGCGAGAAGACAAGTCGCACATGAAATGCTTCTGTTATTGACAATAATGTTGGATGGCTTGGAACGAAATAGCAGACAAACTAGTGAACAACTCTGACTCATTCTCTTTAATGGCTGAGATTAGGCAACCCACGAGATCTTTTCATACACTGCATCACTGTTATTCAATTTATAGCTTAGGTAGTTTCAGCAGCAATTTCAGACTCAGAGGAATATTCTGTCTTTTCCCCAATTTGCGACTGTTTTTACAAAGAAGAAATTAAACCCATGCTGTGCTCTTTTTTATTGCTCTCAAAGAGTCAGATGGCCCCTACTGTCTCTTGTCAATCCCATCAGCAAGTCAAAAAGGAGTTTGTAAGCACAGCAGTCTCCCTGAGTCTGAATTGCCAATGGATGCTACGATGGAGAGGCAGTAGGCTGTCACTTACCTCTTTGATAGCAAATTAGCAATGTTAGCCAAACCAGAGCGTTTTCCCTCCTGAGGTTCAATGTGGGTGAACAGGAAGACCCGGTAAGACCCGGTAGATGTGCTGATGCATTCCTGCCAGTAATCCTAGACACATACAATAGTCGCACATAAAAAAAGAGATGGACCTTCAGTCACACTGTTACAGCAGCCATCTTGATATTTTGCAAACGCATGTGTGGGCATTACTGCTGGACACCATGGAATGGATTCAGACTTAGGTACCATTTGTGGTGATCTAGAAAGCTAAGTAGGGTTAACTTTAAATAGTATTTCTATGAGAAATCATGCCAATATAGAATAGGCCGGTGTTTTTCAATCTTGCCCATGTTAAGTTAGAGTATAGAGCCAGGGTGGTACAGTGGTTAAAAGCTGCACTGCAGGTTATTTCTGCTGACTGCCATCTGCCATTAGGCATCAAGTTCAGCAGTTTGATTCTCACTGGCTCAAGGTTGACTCAGCCTTCCATTGTTTCGAGGTCGGTAAAATGAGGACCCAGATTGTTGGGGAGAATATGCTGACTGTGTAAACCGCTTAGAGAGTGCTGTAAAGCACTGTTAAGCGATATACAAGTCTAAATAATAAATAAATAATAAATAAATAAATAAATAAATTTGGCCACATTGAGAGAAAGTACTTTGTGCTCAAACTACAGAGTTTAGTAATGGAATCTGCGGAACCAAAGGAGCCAATCATGCATTGGGAAAGCTTCGCTAACTTTTAAATCTGGGCTATTTATCAGAAATTGAGAATGGCATGCCTCTTCAAACCATCTCTGCCTTGAACTTTTGCCAAGCCTAGTTTATCTTCTTGCTGCAGGACAAACTTTTGATCTGTTCTTCATTTATCAATCCATCCTCTCTTTGTTTTTTTAACAAAACTATTTAAAAAAAATTCTATTTCCCTTTTTCTTTGTCACTTCTTTTTTCTTTACTATACATTTTTTTAATGTATTTTTATAGTCATCTCTTTCTCATTTGTTCAGTTATCAGGACTAAACTTGAAGAAAGCTAATCTTGTATACTTACATTAAATTAAGGAATGCAGCACATAATGAGTTGCACTTCTTCCCCTTTTCCAAGTAATTCTTTATTCTGACAGTGGCCATGAGATCACACGCAACACCTTACAGGCATCAATTATTTGGCACAAAATTGGATTTGGTCAATGGAAGACCAGAAAAAAAACAAATTAGCTGAGTAGAGAATGTTTGTTAAGACTTGAGTGATGTCATGTTACAGAAATTATTTTAGCAGAAAGCCTAGTGTAATATGGCCAATTTTCTTGGTGAGATTCTACAATGATTTTTCATAGAATGTCTGTATTATGTATTATAAATTGATACTATCCAGAAGTGGTGGATATTAACTCCTTGTCAGAATGGTGATTGCAGAATCCTGAGATTTCAAAAATAACATTTAGGGTACCTGGAAGGTATCAGGTTACAAAAGATTGCTTAAGATAATTTAGGTAGTGTAGTGTATTGAGAGCTTGCTGCCAAAACTTGCAATAGACATAAGTTGCAAGAAGCCCCAATACACAAGTAACCTTTAAAGAATGTTGCCATTCCGCCCAGGGAGTTAGAGATGTGGGAATCCCCAGCACAGGAAACTCCTGCACTCTCATAGGCTGCCGCCAGAGCTTCTGTCAATGATTGTGCTTCCAGTTACTTCCTTGTTCATAAATCTATTCCTGTTTTACCACGAGCCTCATTACAGCCTCCCACACCAAACTTAACAGGTAGCATCTACACTACCTCACAAAACATATAAAGTAAATGTTTTAAATTTATTTTATTTGTAATCCATTTTGCCAACTTTTCAAAGGTAGTGCCATCCCAGGATTTGAGACCACATATCTCATCAACCTCAGATAATTAGCCAATTGCCAAGCTGACTGATTAGGACTGGGAATTGTTAGACAGCAACACTGAGGTCTTACCAATTGCTAAACTCAAATAAATACACGTTCATATATATATAATTTCTAAGTAGATTTTTGCACCAGAGTCATGTCATTTACTGCTGTTAAAGAGCTGTTTTATATGACTTTATCACCTATGCATATAAAGAATAAAGGGAATTTGCACAATGTTATTTCCAAATAAGAAAAGTCATTGTAGACTTGTATTTAGAAATATATCTTTTCCTTCATTTATTTATTTATTTATTTATTAACTTCTACCCCGCCCTTCTCCCGAAGGACTCAGGGCGGCTTACAAGCACAACTAAAAAACACAAAAAATACAAATACAAATTTAAGAACCAATTAAAAAAATTATATCAAGCCTGAATTATAAAAATTTTTAAAAAGGGGAGTAATTAAAATTATTTCCACAATTAAAATTATCTATTAAAATAGCAGAGAACAAGGGGCTGCTATCCCAAGCCCGCCTGGTGGAATAAATGGGTCTTCAGGACCCAGCGGAAGGTCCGGAGGTCATTGACTAATTGAATAGAAGGGGGAAGGCCATTCCAGAGGGTGGGAACCACCACAGAGAAGGCTCTCCCCCTGGGGGTCGCCAGCCGACATTGTTTGGCTGATGGCACCCTGAGGAGGTATCATTGGGTAGAATGCGGTCCTGTAAGTAACTGGGTCCAATGCCATGGAGCGCTTTAAAGGTAGTTATCAACACCTTGAAGTGCACCAGGAAGGCCACAGGCAGCCAGTGCAGCTCGCGCAGGAGAGGGGTTACGTGAGCATGCCCACTTGCCCCAAAAATCCCTGGTGCAGACGCATTCTGGACTAGCTGCAGCCTCCAGACGCACCGCAAGGGGAGCCCCATGTAGAGAGCATTGCAGTAGTCCAGACGGGACGTGACAAGGGCATGAGTGACTGTTCTTAGGG
>JANHFO010003077.1:443333-458841 GCA_032468095.1 Pareas carinatus | reverse complement strand
GACTCAGTCTTCCATCCTTCCGAGGTCAGTAAAATGAGGACCCAGATTGTTGGGGGCAATATGCTGACTGTGTAAACCGCTTTGAGAGTACTGTAAAGCACTGTTAAGTGTTATTACGTCTAAATAATAATAACAATAGCAAACTAGCTGGATTTCATATAGTATATAGTTCAACATACTTGAAATACAATCACTTGCTGCATTTTTGCTGTCTTGGAGGTCTGCCTCTTCACTTCTGGACTTCCACTATTAATTAGATTTTCCAGTTTCTTTTTTTAGCCTCTTCCAATAGCATCATACCAGGATTTTGCTCTGTTGTCTAATTCTAATTCACTTTGTTCTAATTCTAATTAATCATCAATTTAATTCCATCCCAACTCTATGATTTTTGCAAGAAGGAGTGCCAAAATGTACTTCAAACACGTGCAGAATGATGATTCATTAACCCTTATATGAAAACAAGGAATTTTTTTTCAGTTACTCAATTAATTCAAATCATAGAAATAATAAATACCAAAAAAATCACCAGTAGGACCAGATACAGTATAATTCAAGATATTCCTTTTTAGATTGATTTGGATGTGAGATGGGTATGCAACTTACTATATCCTAATTTCCATGTTTAATTCTTTAAAATTTCTATTTATCCTATTTCTAGTTGAAATTTCTGTTTTGACATATGTACTGATTATAGTGACAAATGTGTCACAAATTTCCTCTAGTTATTGTACAATCTTTAACTTGTTTGAGTTTAATTGTCTTTTTTTCTTTAAACATATGGAAGTAATTCAATTAATCAGTGTGGAGACAGTAGACATTTGGTAATATTTCACTATTAAAATGAGTTTTCTATTACTTTCAAAGGAAACAGAGAGGTATTTCCACTCCAGTTTGGCCATTTTGTCTAGCTGTTAATTAATATACTGAGATTTGAATTATTGGGCAAACTGTGAATTATTGTTATTTGAAAATGAAACCTATATGCTTGTAGTGAAAGCTACTATATAGAAGACTTTTTACTGTGCAAGTAAGACATTTGAATATCATCAGATCTGCATTGTGTTTTCTTCTTAACTAATTTACCATTTTCAGAGTTTATATTGACAATGAAGAGCTTAAATGTAGTCAGAAGGAAAACTGGAAACTTAGAGATAGGACTTGATTTTTGCATGTTCCTCAGCAATCCTTTTTCCCTCTTCTTATTGAAAGAAGAATTTGAGAAAGTGGTAGAGTTACTTCATTCTGGATCTTCCTAAACTCTGAAAAATTTTCAGGAAAAAAATTAATCATTTAACTAGGGAAGGCTGGTTTTAATAGGCTAAACTGAAAATTGTTGATGGTATTTATTTGATTTCTACTTAAGCAGAATTCGGAACTGAGCCAGTCTGAAAGACTATACCGGAACAAAAAACACCACATGATATGTAAAGTCATGTGCTTGTGTGTTGCCTATTCATCCACTATTGGAGGATTAACTACTATCACTGGGACGTCAACCAACTTAATCTTTGCAGAACAATTCAATACGTAAGAAAATTAATCAAACTGTTTTGCTCCTAAATTTAAATATTTTAAATTCTGCTCTTCCATCCATTTAAGTTCATTTGTGTTGTGTCAATGTAGTGTTTTCCAATAATTTAAACTTTCTCCATTTGGATATCAATGCTAATAAGAGATCCTACATCATCAAACCCTTGTTCTTTTGGTAAGAAGGCAGCATAAATGTTTTCTTCACTGATGGATCCCTGATAATCAGGGATAGAATACAGGCTTGAGTCATGTAATCAAATTTGAAGTTCTTCATTTGTCCAAAGCTGTTTTTATTTAATTCCCTTTCTTGATCTTTCTTGATCTTTGCATCCCTAGTCATAGCCAAAGTTATCACATTATACTGTAGTTAGCTAACTCAAAAGACCTTCATA
The DNA here is from genome assembly GCA_032468095.1 of Pareas carinatus. Taxonomy (NCBI): domain Eukaryota; kingdom Metazoa; phylum Chordata; class Lepidosauria; order Squamata; family Pareidae; genus Pareas; species Pareas carinatus. The sequence continues at coordinate 456,919 of JANHFO010003077.1, read as the reverse complement.
TCAGATCACATACATCTCCCTGCTCTTATAGATTACCTGCCTGTATCACATCACCTCTTTTTTTAAAACTAATTATGGTAAAATTAATTACTGTTTGTATGAACCACAGTCATTATTTATGTGTTTCTAAGTACTCAAGGCATAATTTCTGTACTCCTTATGATATCTGTGGGCAGGAATGCTCAGCTTCATTTCATATTAAGAGCCTACCTGCATAATTTTCTCCTTTTGAAATCCCAACTCTTTAAAATTTAACTACTTAGATCACACTCCATACAAATAGGAGATAAAGTATTGCCAGCAAGACTAGCAGCCATAGAAGGTTTTATGACATTCATAAAAACACAGTGTAATAGATGTAAAGGACATCGCACAGATCAGAATGACAGAATAATAAATCTGTATTCTCAGCTGAAATAATTATTTGCCAAATTGGCTATTATTCCTACCCTCCTCTCCCCTGCCCCATTTTTTAATATGTTTGAAAATGCGGGAACTCTTTCAAAAATAGTTCCTAAATTATTTTGGCCTCATGAAATGTTATTCACAGGTACAGCTTCCTGGTGAATAATTTGAACATACACACACTACACATAAACTGCAATATTTTCCCTTGATATAGATAATGATCATGTACATTCTGCCAGTTTCACTCTACATCCAAAGAATTTCTAATCTGTTAAAATGATTCCAATTGCCAGGAATATTGTATGTCTGCCACTTGTAATTCATTCAAAGTTGTGTCATTGCAAACTGAATTTTACATAGAAGAATATGTCATAGGAACTTCACAGCAATAAAAGAAAAACTTACATATTATCAAATAAGCCAAGGTGCAAACGTTTTAAAATCTTGTTGAATACAAAGCAAGGAGCCATAGCAAAATCCATATCTCCTCTAATTCCTTGAGTAAGTTTGACTTGATCACTGGGAATGGCACGTGCATATTCTATTCAAATTAATCCCCAACAAAAATAGAGTTTGGGTTGTATATCCTACCTAGGAATGGCTGCAAAAATGTATTAATATATATAATATAGCATTATGACATTGGCTTTGTGGGGACTCGAGAATAATTTTTATTGCAGTTTACAGTGTTACTGTTTTCATTGGAGACATATAGACAGACAGATAAATTTTCAAAATATACAGTGTTAAATAAAATATTAGAAATGAAAAGGGTCTCAGAAAAGATTGTACCAAAGGTGCTTTTTCAAAAGGCAACTAGTCTTTGTTTTTTTCTCTTTAAGACATTTCGCTTCTTGTCCAAGAAGCATCTTCAGTTCTGACTGAATAGTGGGGAATGGAAGGATTTATATTCCTTGCAGATATCCGGTCATTAGAGAGAGTGCTAATGAGCAGATGAATATAAATCCTTCTATCCTCCACCATTCAATCCAAACTGAAGATGATTCTTGGATGAGAACCGAATGTCTTCAAGGAAAGAACAAAATCAGTTTGTCTTTTGAAAAGGCATCTTTGGAAAAACCATGACATGGATGACTGACAATCTCCATAGACATTCAGTTCCAAAAAAGAATAAAAGTACAGAAAAGAAAAAAGAAGAAATAAATAAGAAATATAGAAAAATAGAAGGGGAAAGGACATCTGCCTTTCTTTGGTACAGATATAAATATAAGAATACATCAGACTCTTATTCTAAGGTTAACGTTTGCCTACATTATTTTGATACACATATAATACTGATCATCAAATTCCAAAATCAGATTTTCACTTCTTTCAGCTTCTTACAAAAGTCCAATAATGTTTTCTAAGTAGAAATAAAATTGCAAAGTCAAATCTAGGTCGGTCACTGAGTCCAGAGATTTACTCTTCCAAGCTTTTAGACTCATGCTGAAGCCCATTTTCAGGGAACTTCTCTTTACTGGAATATGTGCTTTGGACTATTCTATGCGTCATATTTATTTGGTAATGTGTTTATGTGAAGATGGACTCCAGCATGAGTCCATAAACTCAGAAGAGTAAATCTTTAGTTCTGGTGACTGACCCAGATTTGATTTTGCATCATTATCCTGGGTCATGTATATTTGCCTTCATTCGTGAGAAATAAAATTTGCCAAAGTTTTTTCTTTCATCAGAGCTGTCAATTTTGCCTTCTCTGTCAACCACCAGCATCACCATCCATCGTTCCTTATAGGGTTTTGTAAGTCGTCCACCTTAAGAGCATAAAAAATTCTCACTGTCATTATTATATATAAAAGCAAAGTTCCATTAGATATTTCCAATTAGAGACATATGCTTGATTGTATTAATTGGTTCATAAAGATAAAGGCTCCCCCCTGCACATGTGTGCTAGTTGTAGCTGACTCTAGACTCATCTCCGTTTCTAAGCCGAAGAGCCAGCGCTGTTTGAAGACGTCCCCATGGTCATGTGGCTGGCACACAGAGTACTGTTACCTTCTCATTGAAGTGGTTCCTATTATTCTACTTGCATTTTTACATGATTTTGAACTGCTAGATTGGCAGAAGCTGGGGCAAGTAACAGGAGTTCACTCCATTAGGCGGAACTAGGGATTCGAACTGCCAAACTGCAGACCTTCCGATCGACAAGCTCAGCGTCTTATCTGCTGAGCCACCACGCCCCCTAATTGGTTCATAAAAGCTACTAAATAACTGGGTGCTTTTCCTAGCCTGGCTTTCCCAAATGTCTTGGTCTTCTAACTCTTGCTCTAAAAAGGAAGTTTAGAAAATGGTGAGGGACACAAGGAACTAATGAATAGATCCCTTCTGTTTCATCTATTTCTTTTGCCTGTACTTTTCTTTTTAAGTCTGTAGCAATTAGGAATCCAGATTTGTCTTGTTGGAGGCAGGGAAGAACAGCAAAATTAATGTAAACAACTACTGCTTTCTCAACTCATAATTTAAGATGCATGCACATTCTCGAAATTGCAATAAAGCACACACAACCTATAGAACAAGATTTTAATAAATAGCTTGAGTAAACATGAGGTTCTGAGGAAAATTAATTCATGGCAAAGACAGAAGATGGAGAGCTGTGGAATTGGAACTAGGTGAGCAAAGAAGGCAGGTATAAAGGTAATGAATTGAGCAGCTGCACAACAGAGGGAAAATGAATGCCCAGAATAAAGAAATATCGTTACCAAACTGCATTAATATCTTCAGGCTTTATAGCTCTCCGTGATACAGCTGGTCTTCTGAGTTCCACTTAGATATGATACAGTTTTGCTGTTCTTATTGGAGAGGGTTTGCAAAGAGGTAGGGAAACGGATGTCCTTCTCTTGAAACTTGAATAACCTAAACTCCTAAGAACATTGTTAAGGTAATAAAAACCCTGTTGCAGAGAGATCATCTTATATCTAGGCTAGTCCTGATAGAGCAATTTTGTCATTGCAGCTATACATCGGTAGCTGTTCCTTAATGAAAATGACAGTGCATGACAATAGCCATGAAAGAAAGTCAAGAAGAGAGGGGATGAGTTGTTCAAAGAACAAGGATCCAACTCTCTTTTATATCAGTGTCTGTAATTGTTGAAGTTCTTGAGGGCAAAGATAGACATTTTTTTAGCCTGGAAATTTATTAGTGAAAACGTAGCTGAGCAAGTAGTTTGTTCAAGTAGGCAATAATGATTACATAATCAGAGATTTCCAATGGAAGTTGGGGTGCTTTGGTTAGACAGCTTGTTCCTTTTCTTCTTATGCCTGTTTCTTACATTTTAAGAATATACATTTTGAGATTCATATTCACTTCAAAGTATATAATTTCATACTAGAATCCTGGCATAATAAACTATATGGACATATAGCCCTTTCTGTCAGGTGAGACAAAAGAGGTTGTTTAGAATGGCTTGCCTTCTGAGGTTGTGGGTGCTCCATCACTAGAGGCTTTTAAGAAGAGACTGGGCAGCCACTTGTCTGAAATAGTATAGAATCTCCTGCCTGAGCAGAGGGTTAGACTAGAAAACCTTCAAGGTCCCTTCCAACTCTGTTATTCTATTAAGCATTAGTCTTATTGTTTGTTGGTTTAATTAATATTTTTATCCTACCACAATCAAAAGACTCTTAGCAGTTATATTGCACTTTTAACTAATCATCACCATGAAATGTTCCCCACAATCCAATATACCAAGACAGGCTTAAACCAGAATATGTTACTGCCTTGACAAATATTATTTTGTGTGAGTGGATTTAATCATGATGCCATATTTCCAAACAAACTCCTCCTTATTTACTAATTCTTGTGAAGGCAGGAGCCAAATAAAAATGAGCCGATTAATCACAGTCTGACTGAACAGACCAAAATTCTGGGGTCACAGTGATACACAACTTTGTCTAATCTAACAGTGTCTTTTTTCTCAATGTAGAATAAGTCTTCCAAAAGGGTCGACTTTTTAAATCAATGTCTTGAGAACTTTAAGCTTTTGCAGCCATTTGTGAACGTGGGATATCTCTAGTCTCTGGGCCATTTTCTCATTAGTCATTTTTGCATCTTCTAGCACCATTCAGCCATTTTTGAGGTAACAAAAAGCCTATCTCCAATATTGTTAAACTGACACAGCAATGATTGCATAACTTTAGAAGTTTCTGTAAGTGATGAGTGGGACATGAAGACACATTTCAGAAGACATGTCAAATGCTATCTGAAAGTCTGTCAGAGTACTTTTATCATTTCAGAAAATAAGCTTCACTTTCTGTCTAACCCATAGACAGTGTATACTAAAGGTCTATCCAGATGATCTTGAACATCATAAATTATTGGTTGTTATCAATTGAGAAAAAAGTAAATCTCTAGTGAGAACTGGATTTTCATCAGGATCCTTGTCTCAAAATCTTTCAGACAATCTTGGAAAGTGAAGGTGACTTGGTCTGAAGCACGGTTAGATAAATAGTTTGCTTCTGGAACTTTGGGATAATTTTGCTTGATGCATTTTTATAAATCTTTTCTCAATTACTCTGTAAATTTTAAAAAAAATAGGCAGAAAAAAGAAAGCATTGTTCTATGCTGAAAACATTGACTTCCAGTCTGTATGATTATATGATTATTATATCATACCTACAGTCAGAGTGGTTGAAAGTATAGCAGTAAAGAAAAGCATTTTAAAATGTTAAAATACTGCCTAATTCGTAAATCTATGCCTATTTTTTTCCAGAAATGTAGAACCGTTATATTTATTCAAAGTGCCCCTAGAATTCTATGAAAGGTAGACAAATCATTTTTTCCTTTTTAAATTTTTTAGCTTTAAACCTGTTGCCATACAATCCTGCCTGAAATCCCTCATATCAGTATGACTAAACTTTATTCAGTTTTGCCCCAATCTACAAAAAGGGATAGGTATTTGTTGAAACTCATTGTACAAATAGTCATACTGTTCTCTAGCCCAGCAATTCCCAAAACATCCAGGTTTCTAAAATTGTGAAAATTTCTAGATAAATCATGAAATCATCAGATAAATCTAAGTTAATAAGAGTTCAGAATTTCCCTTTCTATAATTAGAACCAAGTTGAAGTGTGTGTGTATGTGTGTATTTGTTGATATGGTCAGTGTTGGTCAAAAGTAGATAGGGCCATGGCATTTTCTTAAACTATTTTGACAGAATCTTCTTCTGGGATATTTTCAACTTTCCAATTTAAGCCTGAGGGAGACTGACTTGGCCAATATCATCAGTCTGGCTTTTAACCCAAGAGAACACTAGAATACCAGTCTCCTTACTTAAAGTCTAGCACCTTTAATCATTCTATCACTCTGGTTCTCATATAGTATGTACCGGTACTTGACCATTTCTATTGTAACTGCGTTCATCACCTCATTTCCTGGCAGGGTACTCCATTGAGTTCACCTTGGCTTGCCAGTGTATTTTGACATATCAGATAAAATTAATTGGTTTAATCGTCTCAAGGAAACAGCATAGTAGTTTCCATAAAACAGCTAATACATTAAAAAGATATTTCTTTTCTTAATTTATCTTTTGTTTCAAGAAGAGTTTAATAAAATCATCCCAAGCTTTTCAGTTGATGAAGCAAGTATACATCTGTGTTTGTTAAGCTATTGATTGTTGTTCAGAGGGTGTTACTATGCTGAGAAGATCATATGACTCAAGAGAACATACCATGAATAATAAATTAAGGCTTTGACTGGAATTATGCTTGCTCCCCAAATGTCCATGTAATTCAATATTTGGAACTGCCAGGCCTGAAGATTATGGATTTCTATTGAGAGGCCTTTTCTTCCATTTTTTTCCTCTCATATACATTAGTCCACATAGTTAATAATGATTACTGTAAAAAAAATAAAAATCATAATAGAATACCACATCCACTATAAAGCATACTTATAAAACACTTATCTTCACATAAAGTGTTATCTAGAAGAATTTTAATTAACTGATGGAAAACAATTAAAAAATGAGTCAGCTCTGCTTTAGCGGTTGGGGCATTCTAAAATACTTATGCCATAAATGGGCCAATTGGTGCAAGAGTCTAAATTACTGATAGTGAATATTCAATTTTTACTTCCTGGAGGGTAGCCATCTATAGTATTAAGATGAAAATCTTTCTATTGGGGTTTATCATCTCGGTTCAAGAAATATCTTTCTGTTCATATTCAAAGCCAACTCAAATTTCATTTTTATTTTTTCAGACGATATCCTCGTTGCCAATGCATCAATTTTGGATCCTGGTTTGTTCTTTGCATCCCAATCACTATTATTATTTTAATACTTTCCTGGATTTGGCTTCTGTGGCTTTTTCTGGGTTTCAAGTAAGTATTCTTATGAGAGAAGAGTTCAAAGTAATATCTTGTGTAAGGACGTACTTTGCAATGAGTAGATATAACAAATCCTTACCCCCCCAAGGAGCATAAGTATAAAATAAATATAAGAAGACAATAGAGGAAGAAGAAAACGGAAGGCATAGAAGAGTTAGGAAAAGATGTAACTATTTTTCTGATGTATCTTTTTGCTCAGCTATGATTCTATATCTAGTTGATATAGTATGCTTCAGTAAAGGCAAATAGCTTGAGAAAAAATATTGTGGATTATATTATCTTGATATGCAAATGGAAAATTAAAGCAAAACATTTTATAATGCAAAGCAGAATGAAGCAGAATGAAGAAATCAGCACTAGCCCTACCATTAGGAAGAGTGTGACAGAAGATTCAGGCAGTAGCTACACAAAGCAAAGAATGGTAGGAAAGTATTGGAGATAAGAACTGTAAATGGAAAATATCCTGCCCAGTGATCTAATAGCTGCCTTGCTGCTTAGCTAGGATGAAGGACATTTGGTTATTCATGTTAAAGTAAGGCTGCTCTCATAGACAGGTCAGTTTTTGTACATAAAACTGTGGCATTCTCTTGCTTTGGATCTTACACAACATGGTGTGTTAGATTGCCCATGAGATCTTTCAAAAGAGAAAAGCCAGCCATTCTTCTGGACCAACCCAGAAGTTATTTAGATCAGCCATCAGAAGTGGAACCTATAACAAGTTGTATCTATTTCACTTTTCATTTCAGCTTAAAAGGTATGTTCCAGTGTCGCAAAGCAAAGACATCTAGAGAACAAGCCTCAGCACAAGTAATTAAAGAAGAATACAAGAAACTTGGATCAATGAGGTAAATGCATTTGACTAATCTACAGAAAAAATATTATAATGCTACCAAAGCAAATCAGTTCAAAAGTATAGTTATGGTTAAAAACACAATACATGTGTTTTGTTACAGCTACCCTGAAGTTGTCACCCTTGTCCTGTTCATTCTGATGGCTCTGTTGTGGTTTGCTAGAGATCCTGGATTCATCCCTGGCTGGTCTTCTTTATTTCCACAGTAAGTGATTAGGTTGTGCTGCATAATTTTTAGGCGGTCCTATATTTTTATCAGATCATAGTATGAAATATTTCTTTAAACATCTATTCCCCCAGGTGTTCAAAACGCCACAAGTTGATAACATAGAAGGTATGCATGTTATTGACCTTTCTAAAAATATGCAAAGACAAGAGAAAGTGAAATGTGGTGGTTAAATGTTAAACTAGAAACAAATTCTAACTTTTTATTCCACTACCAAAAATTATTGAATGAATCAAGTTATATATGTATGCTAAAATATTGTAGGTATCTGACTCCACTTTTGGATTCTGTCTTAATTTAGTCCATTTTCATCCATTTATTTTTGCAACTAGAGTAGGATATCCAGTTTGCTTAGATCAACTTGAAGAATCGCTATACTTTTTTAAAAAAGTTGGAGGTGTTAAATAAACATTATGTAGGAGTAATTGTTTTACCTGAAATACTAACATACCTTCTTATGGTTTTATTTTTCTCTGTTAGATTTTCAACACAATTATGGTTTCTTTTTAACTGTTTTGAATATCCATTATATTTTGCTTCTTGGATGAAACTTCATGTGAATATTCAGAGTTCATCCAGGTGTTTGGGTGATTTATATATGCTTCTAAATCTGAAGTTGTGTGTACGTGTGTGTGTGTGTGTGTGTGTGTGTGTGTAATCTCCTTTGCAGATTTTATTTTCAAATATTATCTACATTTAGTCCCAGGAAATTTCCATGGCAACATGTACAATTATAAGACCCCGTACAGAATAGTTCATATGAGGTTTTCCATTATTTTTTCTTTATAAACACTGCAGAATATCTCATTATCCATTTACATTTTTTATGTCACGATATCTAAAGGAAAGTTGGGCAGTTTTTAGTTCTAAACAACTCTTCTGATGCTAAAATAGGGCTAAGAGTTGTCAAGGTTTTGAGAATATTACAGCTATCATTTAAAAAGCTTTGGCATATTCCCTGAGATTTTTTTAAAAATCTGTCTGATATATACAGAGAATTCAGAAGAATTCAATAAAACAGAGGCATCTTCTTGCTGCTACATCTGAAACTATTTAGTTGCCTCCTTAATTTTCAGCATCTGTTATGAGTTTGTCTCCTTTATTTTTTGTTGACAAGAATTTGCATTTTTTTTTCTGCTTCTGATTGGTTAGTTGTGAAGAATCACGTTGCAGCTAGATCTTGGCAAAAAAAACCAAACTCCAAAATTGTGGAGTTTTTCAATTCTGAGAATGCTGTCAGAGTCAGTTCAAACTAGGTCCATATAATGCTACAGATTTTCTTTTTCCAGGGATGACTTTTCTGGGACGTTTGCCAGAAGCTATCAAACCTTTTTATAGTTACTGACAATACCTTTTTTTTAAAAAAAAAACTTTCTTAATAACAATACTTCTTTTACATGAGTTTTAAAACTGGCATGACAGATGAAGATATAATGTTAAAAAGAATTTTTTTAAAAAAAACACACCTGCTTTTCTAATTAAAAATATGTCAGAAAGATGATTTAAAAAGTAAAAGAAGGAGCAAAGCAAAGCCAACCATAATCTATTACATAATATTCAGACAATTCTGTAAACAAACCACATCAAATAATATTTATCCATCATTTCATGATGAAAAAATACCCTCTTAAAAAAAGAGATTATAAATCTCTGCTACCTTTATCTTTCCAATATTGATCGAAAAGATTCTTTGCTCCTCCCTATCTTAAGAAATCAACAGTTCATATACTGATAAATCCACTTTTTGGGTTTATAATTCAAAAATACATTCCCGTCCTCAAAACTCTCTAGTGTCCCCAAATTAAAATCATATGAATTACAACCCCAGAGTATCAACAGAACAAGCCTATATCATTTGAGTGTGTCCATGTACTTCCAAGTCAATGAAATTAGGCTAGTCTTTTTAAAGTATTCTCAGAGGAGAGCAATAACCAAAGACAGGAAGATTTTGTTGAATTAATCTTATTTTAAGATAATAGGAAATATAGTGACAATTTTAAGCTCCTTTGTCATTGATTCACAAATATAGGCTGCCTCAACTCTCTATTCAAAACAATTATTTACAAAAACTAATGTATAAGATTTTAAAATGTGGTGGTTTTGATTTATCTAAAGTATAAATCATAGTAATGATTCAAGAGTTTTAGATATTCCTAATGTATCCAGTTCTGTTACAAGATCTAGAGATATTTTAGTTGTACATATACTTTAAAAAAATTTAGGCAATCAAAATTTAGCATGCAATGGTACCTGTAGTTTGAAAACTTGATTGGAAATGTTGATCTAAAGTATTAATAGCCAGATTGTCCAAGACTGTAAAAACCACACAAGCTTTATCTTGTGTTTCAAGTCAAACAGGGACTAGTATTAGGTATAAAACAAGCTTGTCGTGTATATAAGGAGGTTCGTGTGGGCAGTGTTTGTCATTTCCAGATATCCTATGTAGCCCCATTCCTCTGTTAAGTAGACTGGTTATCAGTTGGCTTCTGATGTAATATAAAATGTTGTTTATCCCCTGTACAAGTCTACATTGCATAGACCATGTTTAATTGAGGAACTGCCTGTTTCTATTTGTTTCTATCCATCTGGTGTGATCAGGCGAGTGGGGATACTCCAAGTCCCACTGTTTAAGTAGCATCATTTTCTGGGCCCAGGAAGTGTGCCTTCTCTATCACATAGAAATGGAATGCAATTGTGGATTTTATTATGGATTGTGAGGATTGTGCCAATAATGGATTTTTAGATTTTGAGGTTGTATGAATTGTGCCAATAATGTATATTTTTAAAAAAATAGCACCAGAATTTGACAAAGAAGCTGAAGTTAAAATATATGCCCAGTGATAAAGCTGATCTAAGACCCTAGTATCATATGATAACTATAGTTTAAGAAAATCCAGGAGTCTGTCTGACTCACAAAAGGAAATATCTGATCAATATGTTGCAAATAAAGCAAAGACATTTTTACCTTGGATTACTTTTAACAGATAAGTATGTTAACTCTGAAATTACTATTACTAAAAAAATCACTATTTTTTTACCTTTTTCTATAAACTGAACATGATTTTCAACCATCTGTTTACAATGTTTTTCATCTGAGGTCTAAAAAAAAGATAAATTTAGAATCATATTTGGGGAGATATGGTGTTTAAGAGAAATGTGTTTGCAAACACTGCTAGAAACATTTGAAAGAACTAAGTGAATTTGGAATCATACTGTATGCTGAAATATTTATCAAATTTTAGCAAAAACCTTTTTTTGAAAAAAAAATAGAACAAGATGAACTAAACTTCTAAGTTAAAGTGAACAGCTAAAAGAAAATAATATTGTCAGCTTTCCTCAACCTTAGTGGCAGCGATCTTGGTGCAAACTTCAGATATTTAACGAGATAGTTTGTGAAACATTTTTTTTCTTCCTAGCACAATATCTTTCTACATATATTCACATACGATATATAAGCAACTGTAATTAATAAGCTGTACCTTTCTCTAACAAATATTAACATAATTTCTCGACATTTCCAGTAAGTGGAAAATGGGATATATGAAATATTTACAGGCAGGTCAAAATATCAACTGTATAAATGCTTTATTTAAAAGATTGAAATTTATGAAACTACATCTGATCTCCTTTGGGCTATTGTAATGCTTCTTCAGAGATAAAATAATCCAGACAGCAAATTTGATTACTAGCCCCATAGAGTTCCCAATACATTCAAATAAATACTTTCTGAAAGTATTCTGAAATATAAATAAGTCTTATTGTGCTGAATAAGTCTTATTACTGAAAGATAACCAATAAATTCTTTTCCTATTTATTTTATAAGTAAATATCAACTCTTTCCTTAGATATCCAGGCTTTGCTACAGATTCAACAGTGGCTTTACTAATTGGGCTCCTCTTCTTCATTATTCCTGCAAAAAGATTGTCTAGAACTTCAAATGGAGAAAACAGTTGAGTATATTTCCTTGCCCATTTTTGCATCAATTGCTTAATTTAGAAAATTATGCAACCATATGCATGCATAAATGCAAGCATACATACATAGATACACACACACACACACACACACACACACACATATATATACATATATATATATATATATATTGTGTTAGATGTTTTTGTGCTGACATATAATTAAAATCAAGGAAGACTAGTATGGGCCATACATATATACATATATACATATATACATACATACATACATACATACATACATACATATATTCATCTGGTCTACCATGTTTACATACAGTTGCTTGAATATGCATGCTGCAAATCAATTGTGAGATTTATTTCTAACAAAATCTCCCCTTCTAAGAGAATGGAAGTTCAGTGGGTCAGGAGAAAACACATTTCTGAAGTAAAGAAACTCACTACCCACATTTCTATGACATAGATCGTCTATCTACTATAGGATTCTTGTGTGTCATTATTCATTAACTTCTTCCCTAATGTGACTTTTTAAATTTATACTTAGTAAAATATATGTACTCAGTCATTGGGCTTTGTAAACAATTATATATCATTTTGTGATGCAAATTCAGGATTTTAAGTTTACTCAACAGTTTGTTCTAACTGAGTTAAGAGTCTGGATGGAGATGCAGATTGTAGTTTGCCATAGGCAATATAACCATCATATGAACATAGTGGGTTATTATAATCACTGGTAGGAGAAGAGAAGGACATGATGGTTGAAAAAAATCGAGATAGTGATTGCAAATACCATTGCCTTGACTTTTGCATCACTCTCCTATTAGTCCCTTGGAGATGTATCTGGCTAGAAAATATGTTTAAAATCAAATGAAAGAGTAATAAAAGGATGCCTGCAATGAGTTTTTCTATAATAACTAACTAACATAATAAAACTCTTTCTGCCTTTCAGTTCTTTTTGATTACAGTCCACTGATAACTTGGAAGGAATTTCAAGCATGCATGCCCTGGGAAATTGCCCTTCTTGTTGGCGGTGGATTTGCACTGGCTGATGGCTGTGAGGTATAATGCAGGTTTTTACCATTTCTTCAGTTTGTAAGATGTAGCTAGTTATAAGGAAAATGCAAAGAATGGCAGTGATATTCCAATGATTTTTTAAAAATCACTGACACTTATCTAACAGTAAAATGTTATCCCTAAAATTGTTTGCATTTAGGCACGCTAAATTTATTGAAATCAGCAAGAAGCATCTCAGCCGTTTAATGTAAAATATACTCAAGCTGTTTTCTCAAAAAGGCTATCTGTTCCTCATGATTAGTATACATCTTGTGGCCTGTACTTTGATGGCCAGTCTCCCATGAGAATGTTCTATTGCTCATATATTGTAGAATTTTCAATTTAATTCATTAAAACTCTGGCTATGTTGTGCACTCACACAGTGCTAAATAAAACTATACCTGTAGTAACAATCTTACTTCAGCTTTCTTATGCTTTGCAGTCATGCGAAGGTTGTAAATGTGAGGATTGGTCAGAAACTTTCATCACCATCATAACTGCAAATGATTACTAAATCAGAGACTCACTAATATAGTATACTAATGGTAATACTATATACCTGTATACTAACAGAGTCGAAAGTCATTGTTCTTTAATGTAACAGATTCATCCAAGTTTTTCTGCTGCTGTGAAAGAAGGCAAAAATATTTCTATATAATATACTGGCTACATTTGAACAATGCAATCTCGACAGACGTGAACACTGGGCCATATCTAACAAAATGAAATTCAACGTAGAGAAAAGTAAAGTCTTACACTTAGGCAAGAAAAACCAAAAGTA
>JANHFO010003077.1:428183-438558 GCA_032468095.1 Pareas carinatus | reverse complement strand
CTCCACCAAATTAGGATCCTCGGCTGCTTCTTCTCCAGACGGAAAAGCTTCCACACCAAAAACTTTTTGAAATGCCTTCCGAAGTGCTGCTCTAAGAGCTTCTTTAAAAACATCCAACGATGTGTATTGTACTTCCATAGAGTCTGTTAACTTTAGTACTAAAGCCATTTCTTTAAGTCTCCCTCCTTTAGGAGAGGGAACTTAGCACCGCTGAATCACTTTCGTTTCAGGCAATAAACTTCAATAGATCAAAGCTTAAACTTCACTTTCCAGTCTCGCTCTATCCGCCATTTTAAGGGGAAAGTTCATAATAAGAGAGTTAAGGTTCAAAAAAGGAAATATGATACTTGCTCGAAATTCTGGAAATTGCTCCGTCGGGTTATAAAAATAAAAGTTAAAAGATCCCTTGCACGGAGATGTTCGTGGCTTCTAGCTCTGCCTTGGCAGAGGCGACCCAGGCGCGGAGCTTCCCAGATTTCATTGGGGAGCTCTCACCCTTCCAGTCCCTGCAAAAAATCCAGAGACTTAGGAGAGCTCTACCCTCGATCCGAGCCTCACCCTTCCCCTCTTCGCCCAAGGGAGAAGGTTTTCCGCCGCTTGATAGCTGATTTTAGCTGTCAAAAATGGCTTTTACACAACCTGGGCCTGGCGGACTGCAAGAGTCCATCCTTCGAAGCCCACGGATTCACCGGAAGTCGTCATTTTCTGGTTTATTTTTTGAAAGCTGATTACTCAGCTTTTCAGAGTAGCCTCTTTTTCCTGCTCTGCTTCCTTTGTTGATGCATTTCTGGTTTGATTGTTCAGAGTTCTATTTCCTTTTCTGTAGGCTACTTCTTTTGCATGTCATAGTTTTGTAAGTTTAGCTGTAAACCAGGATTTATTGTTACTGTGCATTTTAATGTTTTTTGTTGCTACACATAGGTCTTCACAGAATCTGACATATGAGGTAACAGACTCTGTAAGTTCATCTAAGTCTGCAGAGGTATCGTCAAAAACTTTCCAGTCTATGCAGTCAAAGCAAGCTTGTAGTTTTGTCTCTGCTTCCTCAGACCACGATTTAACTGATTTAATTGTTGGTTTTATACATTACCCTCCTCCTCCCTTGTAGGCAGGCTTGAAGCAGTGAGCCGAACAGGTGATCAAGCTTTCCATCTTGACAGCTAGTGGAGCTGCTGTCAGCTGTGTTTATTATTATGGTTCTTTTTCTTTCAGGCAGTTATGCCATGTGGTATGTTTTTAATCGTTTTAAATTTTATATTTGATGTTGCAATCAGCCCAGCTTTTTAGAGTGCAACAAATCATCATTATCATCATTCTTAGAACTGCCATGAAGCACCTAACAGATCTTTTATAATAATAGGCAGGTTGTTCAAATTTAGTTCAGTGAACAGACTTAGCTTCTCTTCAGTAGCACATTATCACAGATTTGTGACAAATTTTGAATATGAAGTCATTTCTATCTTTTTCAAATTAGACACCATAGGTTGTGCAGAACTACCAGTCATATATTGTGATTTAGCTTTTGAAATCTGAGGAAGTGGACAAAGCACTTAAAGGAATCAGGTAATTTACCTGTTCTCTAAACCACTACTCACCATGTCTGGTAAGGTCTAGCAGGTGGGACTTACATGAATGAGTTGAAGACTCTTCATATATGATATCTAGAGATAGACTTTGAAAGAGATTGTGCTGTGACCTCTCTTGGAAAGACCCTTCCTAGAGCTTGACATTTTAAATAATTTCTACCCAGTTGCAAATATTCCTTTCTAAAGAGGGACAACCATTCACGGATGTACTTGGAAAAAATTTAATCTTCTAGAACTATTTAATGTGGTTTCAAGTTTGGAGAAGGAACTGAAATAGATTTGTTGCTTAGGCTGATACTTTCAATCAGACCATGTGGATTAACAAGAATTTATCAGCTATATTTGAAAAGACAGACCAAGGGATTTTTCTGGAGAGGTTCTGAGGGTTGGAGCATTGTGACAGTTGTTACAATCATTTTATTTCTATACAATCACACAGTATATGTTGAGAAATCCATAGTGCTGCATTCTTTCTCCCCATTTCCTGCCTCAATGATATTCATTCAAAGGTTTAAAATGCAATATTATTAATGTACCAACAACAAACTTCCCTGGCCAGAAGACCCTGTCTACTAAAGGCTTTAATGCAAGTCAAACTACTAGAATATACCACATCAGTTTTCATCTGGTGATCCAATCTAAAAATTAGCAAAAATTGTTTAGACATTAGACTGAGGAAATAGTGAGCACTGTATTATTGAGTACTCTGATTCAAAATTTGGTGCTATCCGTACATATATAATAGTTTTTAATCATTATTATATCACTTATCTTAATTTTGCAAGCTTGTTCTAGAAAAGTTGGCCTTTCTGTTAACTATCCATTTGCTTAATATATATATATATATATATATTCCTCCTTTAGGTAAAAGCTGGACTGGGTATAAACATCATTGGAGTTGCTGTTGTGATGCTCGCCATTATGACATGGGCACAGCCCATGTTCAGCCTTCAAACATATCCAGCTTGGGCACCTATTTCTTCTGCTGCTAATAGCACTGTACATTAAAGGAAGAAAAGCAGGTGCTTTCCTTCTTTCTCTCAACAATGGTGCTAGTTGATAGATCTGTATGGCACAGTACAGCTATGATCTAGGATATGTTGTGTTTCATGGTTCCTCCTTGTCCTGAGTACCGATACAAGAATGTTGCAGCCTGAATAATGCAACAGGAAGTAAGTCAGTACATTTGATCAATCAATTCTTCCTATTAAGACTGTACTTGCCAGCGTTATAAAATAACATTTGTACATTATGCACATTCATTATGAATGATAATTTGTCCCTCTTTTGGGGTCACAAAATAAAATAGTATGATTGTTAGAATAATGCTAGTAGAAATGTGCATGGACAGATAGACAGAGTAATGTATGAGAAACAGAGACTGTAGATGCTAGGACCCGGGTATTTTTAATTTATTAGTAAGTCCCCCAGTTCCATTTTCATCCAAGATACTGATACTTTATCTATTCATATGGAACATATCAATTAACACTCCTGTTTAACTTTCTTCCTGAATGGTGACATTTATTGGCTAAAGAAATTTTTTCCCCAAGCAAGTAATGAAAGTTTTAGAAATTCTACCTATCATGCTATGGATGTAATATGACAGACACAGACATGGCTGGGATAATTTATATTGAGATATTCATATTGTACCACATTATGTTCATTATTTGATATATCAAAAAAACCTTTTATTCTGAGGATAAAATTCCATAATTTAATTAAGATGAGAAAAGTTCACCAAATCATATTTATTCTGATATAACCAATTGCTGGTGAAAAATACATCCCAGTAAATTCTTAGCGCTTTATTTTTTGAACTAAAATTTTCATTAATAAAAATTTATCCTCAGATTTCTCATGACTACATGGACACATCCATGCAGTTGTGTTTGCCATTATCTCATTCCAGAAACTTGAAGGATTTTTTTACCAGCCTAACACACTGAGGTCTCTGGTGAATATTCCATCTAATTACTAGTCAATCACAATTATCCTTATTGCCTTAAATACCAATTGTACTGTATAGGTCAATTTTCATGAAAACAAATAATCATGGAAGAATTATAATAATTTCTTGTCCTCTGATTGTAATTCTGGTTTAAAAAAAACTAGTTATGTAAACTCTCCCTCAGACTTTTATTAAAATTCATGGTAGGTTTTTTTTAAACTTTATAGAAACGTGACAGTGTCAAATAGTATCTTTATAACTGTAAAAGACAATTATATTCTTCTTCATCCATTTCTTAGTCTGAGTGCATGCTAAACATACCTTTTAAAGAAGATGGAATAACATTTTTAATGTATTTATTTTGTGCTTTTGTACCAAAACATATCTTTCTTTTAAACTAAATGTGCTGTTGAATATTTATGTATCACCAATATTAAACACTGTAAATAAAATATTCTGTGCAATTACTTCACAGGGACATCCTATAGTACTGATTTGTTTGTGTTATAAGCATAAATAGTATAACTACTTTTAAAATATAAAGTTATTAGTCAGAACACTTCTTAACCCTGGCAGCTTGTCACTACTCGTTACCAAAAGTAAACATGTTTAGGAATATGTGAAGGTTTCAAAGATGAAATTTATTTATTTATTTATTATTTATTTATTTAGATTTATATACCGCCCTTCTCCCGAAGGACTCAGTTTGAAATACTCCAGCTTGAAATGTTTCACTCATTATCTGCAAATAGGAAACTAGTTCTGACCAGTTTAGAATTCAGATGGCTGTAGCTTAGCTTACCAATTTACTTCAGGAAATTTCTTTAATATATGAGAACATGTCCTGCTATTGTATGCATATTTTTCTCGTTTTCTGTTTTTCTTATTCAGCCAAATATCTCCCACATAGCTTCGATATAACTCCCAATTTTATCAGACTGTTCCCTTTTTCATTCATATTAAGATGATATCTAGAGGCATAGAAAATGGAAATTACTGGAATATGGAAAGTGTTAGATTTCCTAAAAATGACCATGGGACCAAAAGTGTAATAGTAGAGCAATCTCAAATGCTGTATTCCAATAAGCTGAACAATTGGAGTATTGAAGCAGATGGAAAATGAGTTAAGATTCAAGTTTCAAGTTTCAAGTTTATTTGTATTTATATGCCGCCCCTCTCCTGAGATTCAGGGCGGCTCACAACCATCAATACAAACATATTAAAAACATTTAAAAGATTAGAAAATACAGACACACACCATTCAGGGCCAGATCTTACCCGATCACCGGGTGAGATCAACGACCCCAAGCCTGCCAGAAAAGGCAGGTCTTTAAGGCTTTTCAGAAGGCCATTAGGGTGGTCCGGATCTCTGGAGGTAACTGATTCCAGAGAGCTGGAACAGCCACAGAGAAGGCCCTCCCCTGTGGGCCCGCCAGACAGCATTGCTTAGCTGAGGGGACCTAGAGGAGACTAACTCTGTGGGATCTTATCGGTCGCTGGGAGACATGTGTCAGAAGATGGTCTCGCAAATAACCTGGTCCTAAGCCATATAGGGCTTTAAAGGTGATAACCAACACCTTGAATTGTGCCCAGAGACCAACAGGAAGCCAGTGCAGCTTGCAGAGAACTAGTGTAATGTGAGCGCACCTGGGTGTAACCACAATGGCTCGTGCGGCTGCATTCTGGACCAGTTGTAGCCTCTGAACACTTTTCAAGGGTAGCTCCATGTAGAGCATCTTACAATAATCTAACTAAGAGGTGATAAGGGCATGAGTAATTGTGCGGAGCGCCTCCTGATCCAGATAGGGTCGCAATTGGTGCACTAGGTGGACCTGTGCAAAGGTCCCTCTAGCTACAGCAGTCAGATGGTGATCTAATTTTAGCTGTGAGTCTAGAAGGACTCTCAGATTGCGAACCCGTTCTGAGGGGGACAATTTCTCTCCCCCCAGGACTAAGAATGGACAGTCAGGATAGTCCTTAGGAGGCAATATCCACAGCCACTCGGTCTTGTCAGGGTTAAGTCTGAACCTGTTGACTCCCATCTAAACTCTGACCGCTTCCAGGCACTGGCATATCACATCCACTGCTTCACTGAATGAGCTGGGTAGAGATATATAGTTGCGTATCATCAGCGTATTGCTGGTATCTCATCCCGAATCATCGGATGACCTCCCCCAGCTGCTTCATGAAGATGTTAAACAAGATTGGAGAGGGGACTGCAAACGAGGAGCCTAGGGATCGACTTCTGTCCTCCCACCAACACAGACTGTGACCGACCAGAGAGATAGGATGAGAACCACCGTAGTATGATGCCTCCCACTCTAAGCTCCCTTAGTTCAAACATTATAAATTATACAGTGCTGGTGGTGACTACTTTTAAAGCCTAAACTTAGTTTGGGACCAGGTAACTTGAACAACTACTTTTAACAACCCTATGGGTCTGTCTGGATCCTATGGTTGGCCTGAGGATTCATCAGCTTGATCGGTAGAAGAAAAAGGACTTTTTCAATGTTAATCTTAACCTTTCAGATGATTGAGTGATTGAGTTTTATTAATATGTCACATTTAGAAACAGCCCAACTCGCTCATAGAGGGAGTTTCCCTGTGTGATGTGTACTCATCTTAAAAAACTTATTTAATGATTCTCAGACCCGTAGACCACTTTTAACTAAAACAATTGTGCCGTGTTCACTAGCTATTACCTATCTTGGATGTATGTCATTATATTGTGTATCTTCTTTTTTATCCAAGCTGCATGGGGCAGGATGCACAGTTCTTTCTATTTTATCCTTATCCGTGTTTGTGTAGATGAATTCCTGCTCTGTTTTGTTTGCATATATTTATTTTATCTGGTCACTGACCAAAATAAACATTATCTTATATCCTTACAAAACCCTTGTACGTAGAGCTATAGTATCACAGTGATCATAAGATGGTAGTAAAGGGCTACAATTTTATATAAATTTCTGCTGATATCTAGTGGGCATCCAGATCTATGCAGCCTAGTTCTGAAAGTGCTATTTAAAAGTGAGGAAGAGTTTATCACTTGGAAGAGGAAAAACTGTCACTTGGTAGAGGAAGGGCACTCCTTCCAAGTGGCAATTTTTTAAAAGGCATAAACAGCTCGTGAAAGTGTTAGTTTAAAAAAGTGTTAGTTAAAAAAAAATGCTGCTGGATTTCCTCTGACTTAGAAATAATTTTGACTAAGGAACAGTGGCTCAATTCATTTATCACTATAACCTTGTTTAGCATAAACCTCAGTCCTTGTGGAATATAAGCTATCATTTAAGGCTTAACATTACATGACCCATAATGACCCAGGTCATTATGGTTTGCCTAATCATAGTTAAATTTGACTACAATACAGCCTTAAATCAACTAATGCCTTGAGGTCAAGCAGTTAGCTCAAAATACACCCCAAAAGGAGATAATACAAGCTGGTTTCCATATTATTGCCAAGATATACTATATGGACATGTCAATGGGATTACCAGGATTGAATCCAGTTGATCACATTAAACCATGACTGACTGCAGTGGACTACCTTTAAATCAGATTGAGAAATTAAACATTGATTTCTATAACCTTCCATTTACCATCCAAATGTTTCTTCTTAAATGCTTTGACTCAACAAAGCAGACTATAAAATACCTATTAAAAGTTCTATGAAAGTGCAGAATTCTATGTACTTAAGGCTTCCTTTGTTAATATATCCTCTTTGAAGATGTTTGCATATAACTTTTGTTATGTGTGGGATGCAACAACCGTCCTATTCAAGGAATTAATATTTCATTTTTTCATTAGAATTTTACGCTGTAGGATATTTAATTCCTTTAACTAGTTTGTGCTCAGCCTAAGCATGCGTCATTGTTTGTTTTAAAGAATGATGGCATTGCCTTTTTAAATGGCACAATGCAATGTTAACTGTCAGACAAATGTAAAACATATTCCTCTTTTAAAATTTTATGGGGTATTAATAACACTGAGTTACAGTAGCATTAATTTTTAAGCTGAACTCCCCATTGATTTCAACAAGGAGTATTTAAAATCAATAACTACTGTTTTGATGAGAAGAATGTTGCTCCCCTTTTTTCCCCTCCCAAGTCAACAGACTAAAAATCAAACTTTGTCCTAACCCTTAGGTCCATTGCATGAAGAACTAGCCAAATGTTAACTTTACGAACAACTGAGTCTAAAATTCTGAAATTTCTGCTTTTAAAAAAGGAACAGTCTTGACTCCCTTGTTTTATTATTTCTAGGATCACTGTTAATACTCAGTCCTCTTCAACTGACTTTCAATTCCAGGCAATTTGAGGACTGATGTTTTGATGAGACCACCTCCATGCAGTATTAATGGAACAAGTCACACTTTTTTTCCTTCCATTCAATTAGGTCTGGTTCTGAGTGAGTGCCTGGACAAGTTCCTTGTTTCCTTGGGCAAGTGGTTTGCCATTGCCGCTTTCCTAGGACTGAGAGAAAAATGACTGGCCCAAGGTCACTCAGTTGGCTCTGTGACCAGGAGAATTCTAGAACCCAGTGTCCTGTTTTCTAGCCTCATGCCTTAACCACTACACCAAACTGACTCTCTACTTATGGATAATGTGGCCTAAATGCACAGTCCAAATTAATGAAATTGTTATAGGAGGGATTGAAATATAAAGGAGAGCTTATAAGAATTTTTCATATTGTTGTGCAATAATAAAGCACTTTCTTTGCATACATGAAGGCTTAGCTTTTATGAAGGTTTGCAAATATTCACTTTCTCGATCATCTGCAATGAATAAAAATGGATCAGGTGATCAGGCAGCTAGGTCTTAGATTACTCTTTTGAGCCTCAAAATCACTAATTTAACTATATGTGAATTGGCAAGGTCAGTACTTTTGAAAGGTTTATTCACAATTCTAACTTACATAAAGACTACCAGACAAATAGGTCTGAGTACTTTCTTTGCTGAAAACAAATATCATAAACTGTAGATGATGGGAATTATGTTATACTATTCACAAGGAAGAAACTATTACCTTGTGAATTACCTTCCAGATTGAAGTGGTTTTGTGCCAGTCAGTGTGAAAATGCCCAACCAATGTGTCAAGGACATATTACAATGTTGTCCCTCAACTTGCTGCTCAGCCAATTTGAAGGGAGTTTCCGCCTGCATTTTTTTGATCCAAATCAAAAAGGACTTTCTTTTCATCTTTCAACCAAGTTGTGCCCTCTGATCTGTCTAAGGCATGTTGTGCCATGATAAGATTAGAGACAAGAGCCTTCCCAGTTCCAACTGGCCACTTCAGGCTGCTGTGGGCACACCTCCCCTCTCTCTCACTCTCTTATGGGTAGGAGGACCCATCTCTCTTATGGGTAGGAGGGGGGCAGTGCAGACGCCAAAAAGACCCAGTTCTTCCCATGGGAGTAGGGGAAACAGGGTCTAATCAGGGAAAGATTAGAACAGCGAACTGGTAGGAAGAAAACTACAGTACCCCACTTCTCTCCCCATTCTCATTGTCTTCCCATTAATGGGTCAAAAAACTGTTTATTTCATGGACTGGTGGGCAAAGGGTGCTTTCTTCATTTCAGAGGAAGGGAACTGGAAGAAGCACAAGCTTTTTAAGCAGGACCTGCCCATCCTCACTAGTTTAAGCTGCAACCCCTAAACCCCAAGGTGACCAATTTATATGAGTGTCCATAAGCTTCCCAGAAGACTTGTGGGCAAGTGTCAATGCCATTCCTGGGGGCTGTGATGCTCAGCCCCTCCAGGGGATGCTTTAGATGCAGATTCGGCCCCTTCACTCTATTAGGGGAAATGGAGGGGAAGGGTCCCACTTAGTTTAAAGGGAAAGGAGATTTTCCCCTTCCTTTTTTATTGTGACTCACTCATAGAAACTGGGGGAGAGAAGAAGGGGAACAACATCTAAAGAGGCTTCTTTGGGACCAGTCGCCTGTTCCCATGGTGTGACCACTCTGTAAAATTTGGACACTCGCAGAACCAGACACTAAAACGGGGTACTCCTCGCATCCCTGTGCGCAATTACAACTCCCATATTCCGCTTCTTTACAGAGGCCCGAAGAACAGGCGCTCAGCACTTCTCTGATTCGGCACACAGGACTTTTCCTTCTCTCATGTTGCCATGCCAAGAGCTTCCTCGCACCTAACCCGTAAAAAAAAAAAAATCCACGTAACACGGAACAGCGCCACGCACATTTGAGGACAAAAAACAAAAACAAAACCCAGGCCCTTTCCCACGAGCAGCGCGTTTCAAGTCCAGCGTTATGCAAGGCGGCTTCGCGCTCTTATCCCCGTTTGCTGGCACGTTCACACGTCAAGTCCAAAAAAAGGGGTCCGTCCTCACGTGCAAAACGGGTAAACACCACCAGGGCTGTTCATTTTACGCCCCGATCCCTCCCCGGACTTTTAAGGCGGCTTGTGTTGCAGCGAAGTGTGTGTGAAAAACGAAGCCGACGTCTATTGAGAGCCTAAAGTTGTGTTTTTCCCTCCGTCCCTCCCTCCCCCCCCCACCCACCCGAATTGAGGCGCGACTCCTTAAGCACCGCTATGCGATCCTCGGTCAATTTAGGGGAGTTATAGTGGCCTTCTGCGGATAAAGGGGAGAAGAGGGACGGAGCCGTGCGTCCCGAGTGAGACCGGTGGGGTGGGAACCCCCTACGGGAGGATCGCGCAAATCAGTCAGGAGGACAAGGTCTCCGGTCCCACGGATGAGCGGAACGGCACGGAGCTGGCCGGGGGGGGGGAGGACCGAGGCGGCGGCATCAGCAGCGCCCCCGCCCGTCCAGGCTTCTGCCTCGGAGCTGACTGAACGGAGGAGCCCCCCCCCCACT